>PVLA01000093.1:600000-844349 GCA_004027455.1 Hydrochoerus hydrochaeris
AATATTGAAATAATAAAATTGTCTCTTTGCTTTTATATTCATTTTATTTATTTAGTATCATACTTTGAGGTGAATGATAAAAAGCAGGATTAGAATACACTTATGATTTTGATCATAAAAAAAGCAAACATGGTACAAAAAATACCTGTGAATCATGAAATACTGATGCTAGTCTGTGTTAAGTCTTAGATAGTGGTAATATGATTAAAAAAACCTATTGATTCTATAAATGAATTTAACGAACTCCTACTAATACAAGCAGTTTACTCTCAGCCCATCCACAACCAACATTTGGAATTCACTAAATCTAGAGACAGTGCACACTAAAACCTAAGGGAAATCTTCCTCTCTCTTGTGTTTCTCAAACAGCTCAGCATTGTGGCAGGAGACAGAGAGAAGAGAGGTTAGGCTGAGGAAAAGAGGGCACTGGTGGTGAAGACAAAGAGGCATTTCCAGTGCCTGCTGTCATTTTGAGAACTGCCTTTCTTGTTTCTAGAATTTGTCACCACTCTCCAGAATGGGCCAGATAACTTAATAATGTATTCAGTTATGCAAGGAAATAAGGGACAGATCTCAATCCACTCTCATTAACCCATTCAGTCAGATCTAATTTACAATGTACATCAGTGCTCCTTCTGGAGAAAATGAAAAATATTAAATCTGATTCTAGGAAAAATATGCTAAAAAGTGCTACAGGCACTTTTTCTTAATTAGGAGATCCCAAGGGTAGAATGACTAGGACTTAAAATTTCTTTGAATGGCATCTCCTTGGTCAGAACAGACTGAAATATTCAGAGGCTACTGACCAGCAACTGAGAACTTCCTGTTATTCAATGAGGCAGAGACGGAGGAGGGGGAGGGAACATGAAGATAAAGATGATCCCAACAACATAGTGCCATCCTCTTCATGGGAGTTTGTGCCTCACTTAGGGGATCTAGGAAACATTTTCTTATTTTTTCCTAATGACTGGGTGGAAAATTTAGTTGGTAGAGTCTTCAAACTTTCCATTGACCATGACACTTGGTAAATGAATATTTCAAATGGTTGCTGAAAACAAAATACGTGTTTGCTATACACAAATGCATGCTATAGAACAGAAACACAGGGTAGACAGTACAAACTTAAAACATGCATATTTCAGTCAATGTGCTCAAATAAAATGTGGAATATAAAAGATTCGTCATGTAATATACAAATTTAAAACTATATTTTTTAAGGCAAGCTGACAAGACCAAAATGTGCCAGTGCAACGAATGCTAAAAAGACATTTAAGAATTTAAGGAAAACTGGGTGAAATTGAAGTTACTCATGCCTGCATTTTTATTTTCATTTTTAACACAGTTTTACTAAGGCTTACCTTAATTATTTTTATTCATTGTTTCTGGCAAATAAAACAAAATTATAGACAGCATTCCAGTAAGAATTTAAATGAAATAAATAAATTATTTTAATAATTATATCTGCTGTCACATTAGACTTTCCCTTTGAGTATTTTATATTTATTGCATTCCTCTATTTGTGATCCCATTTTCTATCTTTTTTTTTTTTAAAAAATTTTATTAGTACATATTTGCAATTCATGCAGTCTACAGTCATCTGGGGAGAGGTGACATGGACGTATTACAGCCTGTATTTTTTTTTTAAACCTTTCCCTTCCTCCCCACTCCGTCATGGGTTCCTGTGTCCACTCTTCCTTCATATTTCTTGTCCTAGCTCATGTTATGGAAGATAGTGCTTATACCACTTAGTTTTATTAGGTCCCTGTACATGGCATACCTGCAATTCCTCTCATTTCCCCTTCTTCTCCTCCTCATCCCTTGCCCTTGTTCCCTTTGAACCAGTTCCCTATTACAAAAGATCCATCTCCCTGTCCCTTTCTCTTCATCTTTTATCATTTTCTGTGTTTGTATTTTGCCTCAATTCAATGAAAGATACCACATGGTATCCTGTGTGTCTGATTTCACTCAACATTATATTTTCTGGGTGTATTCCTTTTCCTACAAATGTCTCAAGTGTGTCATTCTTTATAGCTGAGTAGTATTCCAAAAGATATAAATGCCATATTTTCTTTATCAGTCATCTGTTGATGGATACACAAGCTGCTTTCAAGATTTAACTATTATGAATTGCCCTGCTATAAAGTCAGTGTGCATATTTGTCTGTAGTATGATGATATAAACTCTTTGAGGAAGATACTAACAGGAAGATAGCTGGGTTGTACAGAATTTCTAGTTTCAGTACTTTAAGAACTCTCCATACTGATTTCCATGATAGTTGTACTAGTTTGCAATTGTGCCAGCAATGCAGGAAGGTTCCCTTTCTCACCACAGTCACACTAGGATTTGTTATTGATTTCCTAATGATTATAAATTTTTCCAGAGTAAGAGGAATCTCAGCATTGTTTTTTTTTTCCCTTAAGAATATGTTACACAGCAAAATCAAAACATGGGTACACCATGAGTCAAACTACAATCAACCAATAGGATTACAAGTATATCTGCTTAGCTAGCATTGATCCAATTGGGAACTGAGGCACACAGCAAGAGTCTATGGCTGACGTCATAACTTCAGCTTATCTATAATTTCTAACACAGGAAGAACAAAGGCATTCTTGGATATGGATGGGAGGGTGGGTCCAGATGTCCAGATGTTCTTGTCACCCACTGATCTAATCAGCATCTGATGCCTAACTGAACTTACTGGATTTAATAAATCGATGTCCCATGATAACGTGTGATAATCTTTTGGTCTTAATAATAGGACGTGTATTTGCAACATTAGAAATAGAAAGTGGATTTCTCCAAGGCAGACATTATATCATTTTTATTCATCCCTGAACCCCAGCATACCATAAAACCACATTCAATAACTGTTTACTGGGAGAGTCTTGTTTTTTTTTAAAACTTGACTTGTAATCTCATCTATGCTGTTTTTTTTCGCTGTACAATTCTGGACATGTTTCTTAACCTCTAAGAAACTGAGTGCTAACTCTGAAACAAAAAAGTGCTGACCAGTTCCAGGATCTCTTTCAAATATAAAATTCTATCCAGATTGAATATAACATTCTGCAACAAGCTAAGATGATGTCCCATCTTCTTAACTCTGTATAGTTTCTGGGAAGTAATTTAAAATATTTTAATATGTCCATACTGGACATACTGAGAAGAAAACAATTTGTTTTCCCTTGTGTAAAGCAAATATTTAATCACATCTCTAAAGAGTTAATCTTTTGGATAATAATCTTCTGTAAGTTTAGGAAAATAAAATGGATTGGATATTTTATTCAGCTGGTTAACCTACAGACATATAAGCAAACTCAGAAATTCCAGAACACATCACGAAAAGTGTAGTGGTCTTAGCCTCTGTAGGTTAACAATCCCAGGGAATGAATCAATGTTTAATGAACCACTCTTATCTACAAGCAAAGATGACTTTTCAAATATTAAACTGAAAAATTCTGTACACAACTCAGAGAAAAACATATGACTTAGGCAAATGCCAGCTTTGTATGGACTGGGATGATTATGAAACATGCATTCTAAAAATCTCCAGTGTGTGTTTAATGAGTCTAATTAACAGAAGGGCGGGAAAAGTGGGGCACACACGCTCCACACACTCATCGGCTGTTCTGTCCAGCAGACTGCTTCTGCCACACTCATACTGGCAACCACACCGACTTGCAGGCTATTTTCTTCCTACAAGTGGATTTTGTCAGAGGATTGGAAAATACTGTGTGTTTAACAGTTTTAAATTAATGAATTTGATGAATAAAATCTTTCAGTTTGCACAAAAAAGAGTAATTTGCTGAAGGATTTTGGGTGGATGTAAAGAGGCATCCAGGAGATAGATGGAGTATTAGATTCAGGAAAAAGAAATTGTAATATTCATTGACAGTTTGCTATCTTTCATGGTGATGAATTACTTTGATCCACGAAGACTAGTTCTAGATAAGTCTAATCATTTACTCGATTTTGAAAATAAATTAGAATATTATAGTTAAAATATTGCTTTCAAGGTCTGCACCTTATAAATCGGTAATACTATGTTCTGGAGTAGTGTTTTAAGGATGATCCAAGAGATGGGACAGAAAAGCATGCTGAATTTTTTTAAATTGGTGAATTTTAAATATAACTGTGTATGTTACTGATGACTAAGTAGATGATCCTTCACTTTAAATATGGAAAGTTTTTGAGAACCACTTTTTTAACCCCGCTGGTCACATACAGGCAGTGAAGAGAGCAGCAACCACCCTGGCTCCACTTGGGAAATAGGCGCAGTCTGTTCAAGGGGAGGAGAAACACAGAGTTCCAGACTCCTGCTTCTCAAGCAAGTTAGCTGCCTGCAATTCTTCCCCACAAGTGCCCCGGACTTAGGGCTTGTGGGCACTGCATAGTGGGTTCCTCTGGTGGCAGAGCCATGTCAGGTTGCTGTGCTATGCATATCGTACCAGTTAGTGTCTCTTTGGCTTTGTTTAAAAAACAATTTGTTTCTGTATCTACCGCCATCATAAACCCAGCAGAAATAACCACACAATACACTGCCTAAGTGATTCGCCTGCCTTCCACAGAGTGGAGAAATACTTACTAAAGATAAATCTACAGCACAATGTAATGATCTTTCAGCTATCCTGTCTCAGTTTTTTTAATCCACAAAAGTCTGAAATTGGACCACAGCATTTACCAAGTCCCTGCCAGCCCGTCCCCGATAGCCCACGGATACCTAAGCACCTATGGGAGGCATAGTCAATGAGACTTTCTCAATCCTTACCTTCTTGGGGTCTCTAAGTGCCAGCAAATTGAACTGAATCTGTATACTATTACTACTTGGTTTATTCTGAACAAGTGGCTGTTTCTACTAGTACAATTCTTAGCTGAATGTGAATTGTATTCATTCAGTTTAAAACCTTTGCATCATTCTAGTTTGGTGCCACCCTCCCAAGCAGGAGTCTTAGAGAGAAGACTTTTACTTCAAGGATAATCACCTGAGTACGTTAGTTAGAAACATATTCATCATTTTCATGGTCTGATCAGTGGCCTGGGTTCTCATGGGGCCAACAAGGGGTGAGGAAAGCAGAGGCAGGAAATAAAATTTTAGACACACATTCATCTCATTGCCGTAAAACATGCTGCACTGGCAGAAAACAGTGAGTTCTGGCAAGCGTGATCCATATTCAAAACAAAATATTCCACTACCTGCATTTTCATTTTCTTGGGCAATCTCAAATTTGGGGAACGTTTAAGTAATTGGTTTCATATTTTCCTGTGGGCTCCTGAAGTTACTGGAGGGAGAGAAAAGTGTACAACCATGGGTTGATTTCCAAGGCCTTGTCATAATCTGAAATGCCTTTAAACACAATCCAGAAGGACAATTTTCTGTAAAAATACACTCAGAGGATCACTGGTGATTTCCCAGAGGATTAAGCCACTAGTCCTGTTGGCAGCATGAGGAGGGTTCTGGGTTTTCCAGGTTTTGCTTTGCTCAGGTCTGAAATAAGTCAGACATACGCAGTTAAGGAAGTGAAACTGGGGCCCAGATAGGAAGGTCAGTTGTTAAAGGACACGTTCTCACCCAGCCAGCCTGAGCAGCTAACATTTCTCTCCCCTCTTACAGCACAGGAACCCTGATCAACAAGCCATCACTTACTGAGAAAAGTTGGTTAAGTCAACATCTTCCTAAAAGGCTTCTAGTGGCTCCTGAATAAACACAAACTAGGAAAAGCACAATATTTAAGTCTTTACTATCTCTCAGAGTGTAACAATGACACAATATTCAAACACAATGCTAGTGTTTTGAATAAAAGCAGACACACAACGGTTGCTAGAAAATCTGACGAGCACTGATCAGACTGCCCTCTTAGAACATTCCTTCTGCGTAGTTATATTTGCCCTTTTGTTGGAATTTTTAAACTATTTGATCCTTCATGAAAAGAATAAGGGGACACTGGAATAGCGATTTTCAAGGTCTAGAGTCCAGACACTTCAGCTTGCTATAGATAGAACTCAAATCCAAAGCATTCCTGGAATCTCCATGTTAATTACCATGTTATCAAATCCTGGAAGGACTGAACAAGGATTCTGAGTAACTCAATTCCCCTAATGAACCCGAGCCACCCAGACGATGGAACTAGCAGCCTGTGGCCAATCTGGGCTGCTGCCCGCCCTCCCCCACGCAGTCTCGGAGTCTTGGCCTCTCCTGAATTTGGCACATGACCTGTCTCTTCCCACTGTCAACCTCCCTAAAGCTGCCTGGCAATATTTCTCTTCAACAGACTGCCTAGAGTCTTATCACACCCCTTTTCTTAACCTAGCCACTGCCACTAGTGCTACAGTGTCTGCTCATCCATTGCTGCCACTGACATCTAGTCTGCTGAACTGCGCTGTTTTATCTGAGTTTCCAACCATGGTTCTGAGGCCGCCAGTTCCATCTGTTTCCTGGGCAACAACTATGCTCACCTAAACACTCTGGTCCAGACAAGAAGCCAAGTGAAACATCTCTGCTCACTGCTGACAGGTGAACCTGTATCTCTTTTGAGTATCTTCTACCTACACCTGCCCCTGCTGGACTCTAAAGCTTAGTGGTCAGTGTTTCCCAACTTTACCATACATCTGCACCTCCTGAGTTTTAGAAAGAAGAGTAGGTTTGGGGTGGGGGTTTGCAATTCTGCATTTAAAATGATTTACCAGGTTGTAGCAATTCTGCTGGTCCAGAGACTGCATTTATTAACAAGTTTAGGAAACAGGCTGTATCCTATTCATCTTTGCATTAGTGGGATTATAACCTTATGGCTACTACTATTAGTTGAGGATCCTGTTTGGGGAACTCTTTTAGGATGCAGAAGAGATAGTATAACCATGACACAGTACCTGTTTTCAAGGGCTCATAGTTTGGGGCAGGGTATCTCAATTTCAGCATTACTGAAGTTTGGAGTAGAAGGTTCTTTTTCAGGGGGGTCTATCTTGTGAATTGTAGGATATTTGTTAGCATTCCTGACCTCTACCTACCGCAAAGCAACAGCACCTCCTCTGTTGTGACCATCAAAACTGTCTGTAGACATTGGCAAATGTCCCCTGGAAACAAAATAGTCCCCAGTTGACAACCATTGGTCTAGGGGGAAAGACAGACATGTAAATTAGTAACTCAACTAAAGGACTGACTTATGGAAATTATATACACACTGTTCAAAAAGGGATTATTCATATTCAGTGTGTGATTAGCATTTGTTACATAGCAAGTACTCAAGAATATTTTGTTAGATTAGTGAACTACCAAGGCCCTCATACTGTCTGGCTATATCTAAAAGAAAAGTAAAGTAGGTATCTAAGTGCTTCAGTGACATAATGTATTTTAATGTACTATTTACTAAATGCATTGAAAGAGAAAAAATGCTTATTATTCAGGCTGAGATGGGATAGATATGTTTGAAAGTAAATAAGGTTCTTCATATCTGTTTCTTCAGAGATGGACTGTACTTTCTTTTGTGTAACAAACACACACTACATGACAAAAATGTGTGTGTGTACATATAACTCTGTAAGTGAATTCAAGCAGAATGTTGCATTTTGTTGCTTGGCACATCTTAAGTGTGTAGCCCTGAGCAGCTGTGTCCTTCTCTCTGCAGGTTTTTGGAGGACAGATGCATTGCCAAACTGCAGTGTATTTTGGGATGCTCATGCTCTCGTACAGCTGCATTTGACATCCGGCCATGCCTAAACAGGATGGCAAGCCAGAAAGCAGGTAAAACTTGGAAATTTGAGTATGAGAAAAACCAGCATTTATGAACTGGAGAAGGCAAGGAACAGAGAGGCAGCCTGCGGTCTTATATCAGATGGTGGGGTACAGATAAGAGGGTCAGCACTTGTACTTACACAGGGGAGGGCAAACTGAAAACCTTTTGGTTATATGAATTACCATGGAAGCAATAATAAAGGAAGGTCTGATTTGGAGGGAGCATAGAAGAACTATGACTGGGGAATACAGAGAATGTAAGGGCATTTGAGGACAAACAGAAAGATGAAGAATGGTGAAGGGGACTGCATAGCATGGAACATTTCCATGAAACTTTTAGACATGTCCTTGGTAAGTGTTATTATCCCTCAATATTTTATAAATGGAAGCCAAAATAGGCTCACAGGGAACATTCTTGGAAATTCACAGAAATTGGACAGAAATACCCACACTTGCCAAAGGAAAGTGTGACACTTGGTCCCATTGCCAAAGTCAGTAAAACTTTTGTTCAAATAATGGCAAACCTTTCCTCTCCAAATACAGTCTCTTTATTAAGACCCAATATCAATTCCTGCACTTAAGTGGAAATTAGCAGATTTAAAGTAAATGCCTAGCTCCCTTGCTGATTTGCTATGGGAAAAAAAATTTTTTTTGCTCCATTTTTCTATCTGGAGAATGGGGAAGCTGAAAGTTTCCAATCGCTGCTGGAGGAATATTGTGATGACTCAGAGGATAAATGCCTGATGTCTTTGTTTAATGAAGAATAGTGTCAGATTCACAGTAGGAAAGGCTTCTGTTCAGTTCATAAATTGAATAAATTTAATATAAAAAAGAATTCACATGTCCACAAGGGTCAAAAACAAGGTCTTGAAGCAGTATTTGCATATCCGTGTTCATACCTACACTATCCGCAATAGCCGAGAGTTTGAAGCTAACAGTGCCAATCAACAGATACCTGGATAAACAAAATGTGGTAAATACATGCAACAGAATACTTTTCAGTCTCACAAAGGAAGGCAACCTTGTCACATGTTACAGTATAGATGAACCTTGAAGATATTCTGCCAAATGATTTCGGGTGGTCATAAAAAGATGAATATGATTCCATTCATGACATCTAAAGTAGCCAATTTCATAGAAACAGAAAATAGAACAGCAGTTATCAGAGTTTCTGTAGGGACAGAGTCATTTAATCGATATCTATAGTATCTGTTTTGCTTTTAAAAAATGAAAAAGTTTTGAATATTTGATTCAGAACACAATGTTAATATCCTCAGCCTACTAGAATTCAACCAAAGAAAACAGCACATTTTTCAAGCCCTTGGCGATAACACCCCTTCTGGGTTTTAGCATTAGACATTGGCTAGGAGGTACAGTCTCTGGTCAGCTTTTTTTTTGCACAGGTATCCAAGACTCCTGGTTATCAGAGATGTCTGGACACTAACACACTTTGTTCACAGATAGAAAGTAAATCTCCAAATGTCAACTTGGGTCTATTGTCCTATTTGTGTCTTTTCAGTGACATGGGATAATCGCAAAGGCATCAGAAACTCTCTAAAGGGGAAAATGGCTAGCTAGCATCCAAGTCTGTGTCAGCCTCTATTAGCAGCACTCATCTACGATAACAAAACCTCCTGCACAGCCTCCTCCGAAGACAGGTGCCAGCACCTCATCACTAAGAGCAGGGCAGGACCGCTAAGAAATGCAGAGTAATGAATACAATGGTATCAAATAGAACTAACAGAAGTCAAGAGAGTTTTGCCCTGCAAGCTTGAATAATCCCATGGTGGTTCAATACAGAGATTCCTAAAGAATTTGTGGTCGCTACTAGAGTACTGAGTTGTCTTTCTTATGTGACTTTTGCCTTTCACTAGTTTCTGAAGAGACAATCTGTTATGATTTGCTGCAATAGTGTTCTTAATAATTTTTCTTATTGGTAAAAGAGTAGGGATCTAACTGCAATGGTATGAACCTAACAAGATGGTGGCCTGGCAAGGTGAGACTGTAGAAATCACACAAATAGGGCCCCCAGATTCCAATTTTCAGCCACTACTTCACTGGGCCTATCTCTATGTCTGTATGTCTCTCTGTCTCTCTATCTCTATCTCTATCTCTATCTCTATCTCTATCTCTATCTCTATCTCTATCATGTCTCTGCAAAATGATGAGACAGAGTTGGGTCACTCTGAGATCTACCATAGTGAGAAAGTAAAGATGCATTGCAAGAGCCAAATTTAATGATGATGCAATGTGTGGCAGAAAGTAGCCAGTGACTTCTTGGTTTAGGTGAAGCTGGACTGTGTCTTCCAGACTGGAGATATCAGGAAGAAGCTTGGGAGGTTACTTTGATGTGATGCTTGAAGTCTAGGAAGCACTAGGAGCTTTGGAAATTCCCACCAATATGTGAGTGTGGTTTACACAGCAAGCAGAAGCAATGTCTCTGTTGGAAAAAAAATATCAAAACAAAATTAAAAGGAAAAAGAAATCTCTAAAGGTGAACTGAGCTTACAATTATTTCCAATAGAGGCTCAGTCATCGAGGGGAGGAGGGAGTCAGGTAGACGCCATGGAGATCAGACACCTGGCTGATTAGCTCCATTGGGAACCCCGCACAGGGCAAAGCTTTGTCATCCCATCTCTTTGAAGAAGAATTTTCTCTAGAGGCATTTAAAAATAGGACATATTTGCAGCAGCTGGAGAAGACAGAGCAGAAACTTTCCTGGCAGAAGTGAAAAGAGAGGATGGCCTTCCATAGTACCTAGGTCACTGAATTCTGTACACTTTGGGATCTCATGACTAACTGAAGACTTGGAATGATGCTAATTCAACCTGAAATGACTGGATATGGTGAAATATCCATTTAAATAACTGATTTTCAGGAAAAACTTTTGCTCTCAAAATCCAAACTGCTTTTGCTATTGCTAAGATTTATTTAGTTATTTCTGAATGTAGCTTCTGAGTGAACAAATACCAAGGTGACACTGCTACAAGTGAAGTCTTACTTCTTCCAGATTTATTAGTCGAGACATTTTAAATATTTTACACAAGAGTTACATTTTCAACAAGGGATTAATGATGTTTGCAGGCATTTGCTGCAGCTTCCTGCTGCTGTTTTCTCTCTAGTGCTTTTTCTAGAGAAAAAGCACTTCACGCTTGGGATACCATAGGAATAAAAAGCGTGTGCTTTGCGTTATATGGACATGATCCCATCTTCTTTCCTAAAACTGAGTACTGAGTCCCAAATGGCTAAGCAGGTCACTTTCAATATATAAACAATTTCCTGAATGTTTAGTTAACAAACATTTTTATCAAGACATGATTTAAGTAGGATAAAACCCACCCTATTAAAATGTACAATTCAGAGGTTTCAGTATTTTCACAAGGCTGTGCAACTATCAACAATCTCTATTTTCAGAACATTTGTATCATTCCACAAAGAAGCTCTGTGCCATAACTGGTCATTCCTCAGTCCCCCACAATGACTAACCTAGCTTTTGTTTTCATAGAGCTTTTGTTCCAGATATTTCATATAAATATAATCATACAGTATGTGGTCTTCTGCCTCTGGCTCTTTCTCTTGGCATGCTTCCACATTCGTCCACGTGGTAGCATGTATCAGTAGGTATCAACATCATTTAAGCAATTACAATGTACAAAGCAGATAAGCATTGAAGCTTTTCTCGTCTTCCAGATATATGGAGTTGGTACCTTCAGATGTATGGCCTTCCATAATAACTTTGGCCACTGAATCCTGTGATTTTTTGGGTTTCATAACTAACTGGAGACACCAAAACAATGTCTATTCAACCTAAAATGCACACAGATATTATGGTGCCATATATTCTGATGTCCACTTTGAATGGCATGGTCACATGGCCTAAATGTTACTATAACCAAAAATCATTGAGTTAACACAATAAAAGATAGCAAATTGTAAAAAACACAAATGAGCAACAGATCATAATCAAGGATTAAGAAAGTGCAAGGTAGAAGAGGTGGCCAAGGGCATAGCCGATATCTGATGCTGGGTGACAGACAAAATAAGACAAAAAGAACAAGGAGTGATATGTCAGTGCCCAGAGACTTAGGCCAAGCAGCCAAGGATCTGAAATATATGGGTGCATGGCAGCAGCTCTGACTGGGGTCATGTGGTTGTAGGGTGCTCTCTCGGAAGCACAGAATGTCTGTCCTGGAGAAAAGCTTTGAGCTCTCTTCTCTAACTCCATCATTTTGACAATGAAGAATATAAGTCTCAGAGTCCTCAGGAGACCTGCCCAGGATCACAAACCTTGGTAACCACCTCTTTAGTCTCTCTGCCCGCAGTAGTACCCGTTCTCCTGTAAATTTCACAAGTATTTTGGGGCTGAACTTCCAGTCCCAAATCTATGAACAACAAACTCTGAAAAATACAAGATAGGTCCCAGTAACAAGCTGATCACAAAAAGAAAAACTTCTACTTTTAAATGTGGAATTCTTGCATATTTGGTACAGTGCTGGCCTTTTCAATCATAGCAAATGCAGATTAGTTTCCCATTTTATATTTTTTCAGAATTATTCTCATGCCTTTGAAGTCTATTACGCTAGCACTTTTTAAAAGCTTTGTTGGGGTATCACTAATACATCAAACTGAATATATTTCAAGTATTTAATGTGATAAATTTGGTAAGTTTCAATTTAGTGTGCAGTGATATTCCACTGTGGTTTTAATTTACATTTCTCTCATATCAAATGGTATCAAACATATGTTCATATGCTTATTTGGTAATTGCGTATTTTACTTAGTGAAATGTCTGCTCAGATCTTTTGCCGATTTTATGGTATGTTTTCTTAATTAATTTTGAGCATTCTTTACATATTCTGGATAGAAATATGTTGTTAGATATATTATTTGCCAATATTTTCTTTTGGTACGACCTGACATTTCATTCATCCAGTGTCATTGACAGATTAGATTTATATCTTATCAATTTTTAAAGATTAAGTTTTTGATGAGCTAACTAAGAGGTCTTTGTCTAACCTAATTTCCGAAAGATTTTCTTCCCTGTTTTCTTGTAAAGTCTTGTTGCTAAGGTTTCTAGTTTAAATTATGAATTAATTCTTGTGCAGTGTGAGCTATAAATCAAAATTTACTTTTTCATCGTATAAGTATATTCAATATAGCAACACTTGTTCTCTTCTGGGTTGCTTTTGGATTTTTGCAAAAAGCAAAAACACAGAAGCCCCAGTTGCCCATATTTCTGAGTCTGCTTAAATACCCTTTATTGTGTTCTGTTGACCTATTTCTTCTGACCCATGAGAGGTTCACATCTCCATTTAATTAGGTTTCCTTTAACTTCTCTTAGAAAACTTTTGTAGTTTGCAGTGCATAGATCTTGCCTATCTTTTGTCAGACTTATCCCTAAATATTTCATGTTTTTATGATATTGTACACAGTGCTGTTTCTCCCAGTATCAATCTGCTAACATACAGAAATATGATTATAGTTTCTATGTTGATCTTGTGTCCTAAAAATCTGTTAAACTTACTATCTTTAATAATTTTACTTTAGTAGACTTTATCAGCTTCTCAATATAGACAGTCAGATTGTAAATACAGTTTTACTTCTGCCTTTTTAATCTGAATGCCTTTTTTTCCTTATTTCATTACACTGGCTAGAACTTTCAGTACAATGTTATATAGAAGTGATATCATATCAGACATCTTTGTATTATTCCTGATCTTAGTGTGAAAAGAATTTACACTTTCACTGTTACTTAAGATATTCATTTTAGGATTTTCATATATATCCTTTACCACACTGAGTAACTTCCCTTCTGATAGTACTGCTTCTGATAGATTTTTTTTTTTTTAGCTGCAGGAATGAATGCTGGATTTATTCAGCTCATTGTTTACATTGATTTAAATGATGATATGTTTTTCTTGCTTAATTTGTTACTGTGGTGCTCATCACCAGAGTTCTATGCCTAATACTTTATTTTTGCTATTAAATTCACAATTTCTGATAAGGAAAGGTCAATCAAGGTTTCTTTCTTGCTGACACTAGATCATATTGAGGCAATTAAGTGTGCATTTTCTTCCTAACAGTGCTCTTACTAATTTCAGTTGGCTAAACCTTTTATGGCTGCCTTTCCACATATGCATTTGGGATAGTTGTTAACTAGTATTGAAAAAAGAGAAAAGGTTAGTGAATGTTAAAACTGACATGCAACTTAAAAAGTATTATATTAAATAACATTAAATCATATTATTTGCTTGAACAACTGTTCAAAACAAGTAAATACAAGTAAAAATGGGCCATGTGATCTTTAGTGTCACTCTCTATTACAACATAAACTTTCTGGAATATTTATTTGCAGTCTTCATTAAACTAGAGTGGCAACCATCTTAGACAGCTAATAAGCCTTGGAGATATGAATTTATCTCATTTTGACTCTAGTTCTTTATCACCATTGGCACAAAGTAGCAATGTATCAAGAAACAAAAAGGGCAAAAACCCAAATGTTTCTTGCAATAAGAATACTTATCACTGGGCTGTGTCATGAAATAAACCTGGGCATATGACAAAAATAAGTAATTGAAATGGTCCTATGCCAAGTTAAGGTACTATAGACAATCTATGTAGAAAATAGTTCATAGTTTTGGTATACAAATATTACACAGAAAAATATGTTAGGAAAATCCTTTGTTCTCTAAGAAAGACCTGAGTTTCTATTGGCAAGACAACTTCTGGAGGTACTGAGAAGTCCTGGATATGGCACATTTGTGAAAAAGGTCCTGCTAGTGGAGCTGATCATAACCAGTAGAAGCACTTTTGGCGGATGAACCAGGATCTTCTCACACGGGTATGACTGGACTAAACTCAAATTTCCTTTGAAGTTCAAGGATGCAAGGAGACTTAAATATTGCAGGGAGAGTAACTTACTAAAAGGAACACCAATTGAATGTATCTGTTTTCTTCATTGCAAAAGTACTGGATATATCCAAAGAGCTTACTGAAAGGATTCTCTTCCTCATAATTTGAATGCTGTATATAAACATAACATTCGATTTGGTTCATTATGAATATTCAAGTTAGCATGCTGTCTTTTTCAAACTTGATAAAACTTTAGTTTTAGAACAAACATATTTTCCATTATTGAAATTTGTTTTCCTTCCTTGAAATAGCTGTAAGAGGCTTTGCATGGTGGCACACACCTGTAATCTCAGTGCTCAGGAGGTTGAGGCAGGAGGATCCCTGTGAGCATAAGCCCAGCCTGAGCGACAAAGTGAGTTCAAGGCTAGCCTGAACTACATACCAAAACCTTCTCATAAAAACCAAATGAATAAAATAACTGTAAGTTTGAATTCAAGGGCAGCACTAATTGAAATTTATCCTTAATTTTAATGGTTAAAAAATAGCATTTATGTATCATAGTGATGACTTTATCAGCTTTTCAATATAGACAGATTGTCTATAAATAGCTTTATTTCTGCTTTTTTAATGTGAATGTCTTTTTACACTGAACTTTCCAAGACTACATACACCCATTTAAACGTCCATTCATAGCCAACTGCTCAATCAAAAATGGAGCAGCTACTTTCACAGCATTATTCAAACCAATATTTTACACAAGTGATCACTAATTCAGAAGAAAACACTGTCCAATAAAAGTAACTAGTTGGACTGATACTGCCATGACTTCAACTGATCGTTACTACTATGTATGCTGAAGCTCCATGAGGTCACAAGGATCAACTGTTACTAAAAAAAATCACCATCAGGGCCAAATAAAAATGATTCTGAAATCAATGTGCAACTGCTGATTCACATGAAGAGAATAGTGTGCTAAGTCAATTTATTCAATTCTTTAGGGGAAACGGATGGCTTCTTTTAAATTTTATAAAAGACTTTGGAGCTGCATATTTCCACACATCATTCTTAAACTACTCGGTGAGCTCACTCAATCTGAATGAAAGGTTAAGGTCATATATAACAGAAAATAAATTTAGAGAACAAAAGGCTAGAATACTGATTCAGGAATACTAGAGAGAATACACCTGATTAATTTGATTATGATAGTGATTGACACTGAATTAGATCTTTCTTCAACTCTGCTCCTCATATCTTCTAAATTGATTTACACAAGTGCACTGGGCTAAATAGCTAATCCTGCAAGTTTGCTTCTAATCTGACTCTTGAGAGGCTTCACACTTAGCAGAGAAGTTTAAAAAATCAGTAACTGTGATGACACCACTGACTTCTGACTCCATGGACTCAGTCATCATTTGAGTGTTTGAATGTAATTATGGGAAGTACTGCATTAATACAAGCATTTGTTTTTCAGATTTTCACACCTGAATTTAATGAAAAAATCTCGAAATCTTTGCAAATCCTCTAGAAATATTTCAGCAAAAATCCTAACCTAGAACTCCCTAGAAGGAAGGGAGGTAACATAATCAGAAGGTGCTATGCTGAAAGGCAGGTAACACAGACAGACTGTCTTCTTGTCATTTGTTGGCATTTTGGAATGACTTTTTCCAAATGCTAATGAGACTCTGTTAAACGCTTCCATGTGCTGCACACGTGAGGTCTGTATGTTACATTATAATATAGCACTAGAACCTTAAAATGTGACCCTTAGCAATGGGCACCAATGCCAACGTAGAAGATGAGGAAAAAATAAAACACTAGTGTAGAAAGGGGTGAATGCCAGGAACCAGGTTAGGAGTTAGAAAGGTAAATAAGACACTATTCTGTTTCAGGCTCTCTCATTTTATCGTTCATAGAGAATCACATGATCAGTTAAGTGCGGGAAGTAGAACTTTACGGGGCAAGTCATATTATTCACTATTATTATTATTCTTCAATATTACACTGTGAAGTATTCTCACAAGCTGTGCTTGAAAAAGTGAAAACATGTTTTCCACACCAGTAGTTCAGGAGTCATGAATTGAGTGTACCATCTTTGAATAGTGGGGGATCTAAAAGTAATATTTGAGGAATATCATCTTAATGCACAGTTAGGTCAAGCCTGCCTGGTTCTGTGTACTAGTTCTCCCACTAAACTAGTAGTATGGTTTGGGACATGATACTCAATTTTCTTTGGCCTATTTCCTTATTTGTAAAATGGAGATGATGATAGTAGTATCTAATTTACAGTGATGCTGAAAAGTTTCAATGGCATATGCATATAAAGTGCATACAAAGTCTATTGCCTGGTACTTGGTAAGTGCTCAAATTTGTTAACTATTATTACTAACAATGTCCTCATCATACAGTCAATAGAGCCATCATGACCTTCTTTCTGAATTTGTAATGTATGGTTGACGGAAGTGTTAAATTTTAGATGCTGCTGGGAAAGAAGGACTTGATTTAGGCAATTTGGGTCACAGACTGGGAGAGATGGTCACACTAACACCACTTTACAGCCCTAGCTGTCTGCACCGATGTGATCTACCTGAGTGCTAACAAGCCCTGGCATCAGTGAATTTGAACTTGGTTTTGACTTCACAGGTAGTTTTGGGGCTCTTGTGATTGCTAGACATTTTTTATTCTTATTTTGTTTTTAAAATTCTAGGTGGCTTTTCATAGAATGATGAAATGTTATGAATCTTTGAGTATGCTTTAGTGTGCTTCTGAGTGGAGAAAAGCTTTTGAGTCATTCTTAAGCTCCATGCAAGACATAATCGCACCATCAGATCCTCAAAGACCTCACAGATAACTTCAAAGAAACCTTGTAATTGAGAATCCTTGTTAGCAAACCAAAAGCCCTGTTAAATGAAATTCCTCCTACAGAACTGGGAGAACAAATTCCTTTACAAGTTTCGAAAGAGAGGTTCCAGAATTGCCTAGGTGTTCTATGAGGAACAGAGGTGGGCCCCACTGCCAGTTTCTCTCTCTATGGGCTGAGAATTTGCCTTCCTACCCAGTTCCCAAATGATGTCTTTGCAGACGGAGGAAACTACTATAAAGTCGCCACCATAATAAAGTCAGTGTCCATCTTCTCCTGAAGAACTTTGCTGGGTGGTACTTTTCTACACTGTTTATCACCTCTGCTTTTGCTCAGATCTTTTCTTAGCTTCTCTGCAAACAGGAATCTTGCTTTATACACAGGGCCCAAACCTGGCTGCCAACCAAAACACCCCCCTGACCTTTTCTTGTTTTCTTTTAACACAAGACTCAGTGGGGTTCAGCACCTCAGTCCAGCACTTTCCATGTTTAATTGTCATCCCATGGGAGTCAGGGGCAGCAACTTAGTATTCGAAGCATTTGAATCCCTCAAACTCCTTGTATCTCCCTGATTCTGCATTATGTTATCACCACTGAGATCAAATATTTATCTTTGTTTCCTCCCACTTACATAAATCTTACATAGCTCTCTAGGAAGGCAGAGAAATTTCTACTTTGCTCATTGATATGCATAAAGGTTGAAATAGTTCATTAAACTAATATTCACTATTATTTGTATTAGTAGCATCAACAATAAATCTGAAATTTAGGTTGCATCTTATTTACAAATTCAGCTTCTCTGAAAGCTTCCATGGCAGAGACAAGGTTAACTCTCCTTATTCAAGGAGACGGACTATTTGCTAACTTCCCTTGGACAATTTATACCTGCTATTTATGCAAGTCTGCAGACAGACAGTATCAATCACATCTCAGACTGATGCAAAGCAACAGTAATAAAATACACTACATACATCATGTAATCATATTGGCTTTATCATTTCTATTTTTTCTGAGTTAGGGAAAATAGCTGGTTTGATTTAGACTGGAGTAAAATTCTGACTCACAGTAGAGAAGTACTAACAAAGAAGGCACTGATGGGGAAAAAAAGTGAAAGCAAATCTTATTAAAGAAAACCCATAATGCTACAAAGCCAATTAGTGATTATAGGTTTACTTGATAGCCTTAAAAACACACATACTATATGTCAACAAAAGTAGCATACATAACTAGAAATAATACATATATTTATTTAAATATTATTCTGCATTGTGTTTTTAATGAGACAAGTTCATTTGTAATTAGGGTATAAAATTTCTCAAATGGAATTCTGTTTCTTTAAATAGTTCTTACTTGAGAGATTTTTAGTTTCTCCCAAGTGTGGATTGACCTGGGCCCTCATACTTGGCACCATCCCCAGCCATAGCAGTGTACATATAGGACAATAAAATTGTGATATTTCTTCAAAAAAAATTTTTTGAGACAGGGTCTTATTATGTGGTCCAGGCTGGCATTGGACTCACAGCAATCCTCCTGCCTCAGTCTCCCGAGTGCTGGCATTACAGGTGTGTGCCACCACATCTGGCTATTTCTTCAATTTTTGAAAACCCTTTGTATTTTCATTATTGTGGAAACTTGAGGCTGGCCCATCCCTCACTGCTCAGTGATAGCCAAGGATCTGTGACATCGTTACTGTGGCTGTGCAGGGGACTTTACCAGTGTGTAGATTTTATTTAAAAGTCTAACGAAAATCCAGTCCAGGATTTGATGAGGAACAGTGGGACTAAATGTGAGTCCATGGCAATAAGTACTAATACACAGAAAACCCTAATTTTTTTTCTTTATGTTTTACATTTTAAGCAGCCAACTAAATCTGCAACTGGGCTGTTTGGAAGATGTAAAAATCCCAAATCATCAAATGATTTTCAAACTCTACAGTGCAACCAAAGTTTCCAAGAGTAATGGTTCAAAATACACTTATCTGAACCACGTCTCAGAAGCACCTCATTGCAGGCTCCTGGAGGAAGCTGGCCGTCCGTATTGCCAAAACCCACCCCAAACGACAGTGCTACTCAGTAAGGCTCTGACTCACACTTACCATTATAGTAAGGATTGTACTAAGCTACTTCCATGTACTATATTAGCTAACTTAATTTTCATTACAAATCTAGGAAGACAGTATTTTTATCCCTATTTTATACAGAAGAAAAAACTTAATAATTTTCCCAAGGTTCCAAGAACAGTAAATGGCAATGCCAAATCATCTGGCTCTAATCTCACGCATTTAATCACTGTCCAAATCTGCCCCTCACAGATATCAGCAATGCCTACCTAGGTAAAACCTACAAATGTTTATGGGAGTTGGCCCAATAATAATGCTACTGTTTTTTTTCTACTAAGTATAATTGATGAGGAAACCTGCATGTAAATTGAAATTCAGTCTTCAAGACTTAGAAGTTAGACAAGGATCCTTCAGACAAGAGCCTGCATGTTGTGTTGAGTGCCTACATAGTGCAACTCACTTGGAAAAGTCATGCTCTGAAACTTGGTCTTTTTTCTTCTCATCCATGGAAGATAAGTTTGAGTGCAAAATTGATGTATGGGGTAAAAAATTCCTTTTGCTCATATATTCCCTAGCATTTGAATGATGATTTTATGGCATTGGTACTTCTATATCTATTTATAGCTTTCAGATCCCAGGGAATGATTTGGGAAGTAAGACAGGAATCCCTAGTTCAACAGGTAATACCAGTAGATACAATGTGAAGGTCTTCATTCCTAGCACACTTCTCTTTGTACACACTATGAGAATGACTTGATTTCATCTCAGGGAGAAATCAAAGTGACAGATTTTTTACAAGGTGCAAAGGATCACATTTATTTCCAGTTTCCTAAGCAGAATGATCAGAAGATACTCTTGAAGCCTCCAGAAGATCCTATCATTTGGAGGACAACAAAAACCATTTAATGTTGACTTTATTCAGTTTTACTTTCCTTCCTTCACTCTGGAGGCCCTGGTCTAAAGGACCCACTGTTCTTCTCTTAATGTCATATAAGACTTTTATCCTTTTCTTTAGTTCTCTGCAGCACAGCCCTTGGCAGTTGTTAGTCAATCATTCCTGGCATTTCCTTCCTCATCTAGCTGATCCTTCTCAGGGAGTCCTGATCGCTCTCTAGATCATATGTGTTCTTAAAGAGCTCAATACACATTTCCTGAACAAATCATTAAATGAAGGAATGCATACCTCACTAAACAACATTCCTCTTAATCCCACAGTTCTGTGAGCAGTTCTGCCTATCAAAAAGCTTCTTCTATGTGAGGCAGACTTTATTCCATTCAACCTTCCTCTACTAACCATCATTCTGCCTTTCGGGAACTATAAACAATTCATCCCAAGGACTACCCATGTAATATGTAAAAGAATCTGTTATTAACAGGTCCTAAGTCCTAATTCTTTCACATGTTTATCAGTTATTTCTTTGATAATTCAATGTCTAGATATTTTCCACAATTTTGATCATCCTTCTTTGGAAAGACTTTGTCAATACTTTTATGAAAAATGGCACAAAGAACTGAAAATAGACTTCTTATATGAATGGAAACTTCAACTTATTTTAAATCTTTTGTTTCCTTTCCCCCAACACCACTGTTTATGTTTTAAAAACATCAATTTCAAGAGATTGTGGGTTGGTTTTTGAGCAATGGATTTACTATATACTGCACTTTAAGGACATGGGAGGAACACACTACATTTTATTTTTTATTTTAAAGAGAATAAAATCAAACAAAACAAAACATAATAAAACTTATCAGAACAGAACAATGAAAGTGACACAGAACTTCAAAACAAGACATAAGAAGTCAATAATGGCTATGTTTTAGACACCTACTGTTTTCTATGAACTATGGAGTACATCTAACACACAAAAGGAAGTAACACAGCAGAACAATCACACTGAGAATTAGAACTTTGCTACAAATCGTTGGTGTATTAATGTTTGAGTACACACGAAGTAGACAACAATGCTTTAGGGATAAATGGATGGTTTTTGTATCTGTTAAATGGAGGTTATGGTACCCCACTGTCACCAAGTTGCTATAGTGATACAGAATATAGGTAAACTTCCAGGTATAGAAGAGCACAAAAGTGCATAGACCTGAGACTCAATGAATTTTATTGCAGTTTTTGCAGTTAACATCATTGTCATTATCACCATCAGCAGTACCATCTTCATACTGTCTAAATCTTGCACATGCTTTTATTTTCCAACTTAAGAATCACATACAGCATTACATTCATATGTGCCCTCATATGTTTATTTTCCAGAGAAAATAAGCATTGGTATACTGTGTTTTTCAGTACAAACTTTCAAAATCCTGATTAAAATACTGGTCAACTTTGGCATTCAACATTCTGCTGTTTTCTATACCACTGCATCTTAATATGTGTCTGTACTTAGTTGATGTCATTTTGTGTAGGATTAGCAATGTTTTTCTGAGCACACAGTTCACTTTTCTGGCATTCTGTGTATGTATGATGTTGTAAATAAGTCTAAAAAAAAACAATGCCAAACTGTAATTTGATGTTAAACATGATGAAGAATGGGATTAGTCCTACATCAGAGGTTTATTAAATAATAAAGAAATGGCTTTCAGCTATTTTAGGTTTCTTTAAGCTCTTAGCATCTCTTTGAATTCACTTTGATGTGTATCTTATTGTTAAGAAGAGTGACAAGGCTTAACATTCAACAGATCATGTAACATAAGAGATCACACTTAAAGGGAGATTTTCCTATTCTTTCAAGATATTCTGAACCTAATCTTTCAAGAGTCTCCTCAAAAGAGCATTTGATGAACCAATGAAAATGCTTAAAATAAAGTGGTGAACCTCTTCTCTCCTCGTGCTCTTACAACAGTGCACCAGTTTCTGCTCAGAACAAAATCAGTCAGTCTTACTGCTAATCATCAACAGCTTACTTAGCCTGCCCTCTGGTCTCCCCATTGTAACCCCACTAAGGGACAGTGAGAAAGAGCCATTCAAAGCAGACTCTAAAATCTCTGAACCAGAAGTTGGAAAACCTGTGTTAAATTTGTCTCTATATATTTTGAAGGTCACTCACCTACTTACTTCATTTATAAATTAAAGAGCATATGGAACTTCAACATTTTCAAAGTCTTCCAGCCATACAAATTCAACAGCTGACTCTTGCTCTTTCAAATAATGATTTAAACGTTTCACCATGGAAAATATCTATTAATCTAATTGATTTCTTTTTCTTGAAATTTTGGTGTGAAGTTTGCACAAAGCAGTTACTAAAGACATTCATAGCCAGTACAACGATTCACATCATCTCTAACTTGGATTTTATTTTTCAGAAAAGAAATTAAACTTCAAGTCTCATATACTAAAGTATGTGGTGTTCTAAAAACAGGCTACAATGTTGTCAGGAAAGCATGGAATCTGTGGGTTGTTATGTTCCATGTAATGAGTCACATGAGATACTACGATGTAAAATATTTTCCGCTCATTTAATCAATTCACAAGCACTTATTAAGCTTATACTGTCTGCTTCACCTTAGATATACTGCCATCAAGCCAGGGATACAGCTCAGAGACATTGCTCATGTGTAGCAAGTGTGAGGTCCTGAGTTCCACTCCTAGTACATAAAAAGAAAAAAGAAAGGAAGGAAGGAAGGAAAAGAAAAAGAAAGAAAGAAAGAAAGAAAGAAAGAAAGAAAGAAAGAAAGAAAGAAAGACTGCCATTCAGTCATTTTAGAATTTACTGTTGAGTCTCTCAGAAAATGGAAAGGCTGCCAGTAAAATGGATGTCATCACATTGACTGATAAAGTTTACATTGTTTTAAGCAGGAAGGTGATTTCTTTGACTTATATTACTCCTATGACTGAGTTTTAAAAAGATTATATCAATAATGACTTCAAAAAGGCAACTCTTCACTTTTCATAATAAGAAGTGTTTTCCAGGTATGTTGGAGTTTGTCAGTTAAAGATCTTGAAGGGAAAAACTGTTTTAGTTACTTTTAAAAATTCCATTAAACTACTTCGATATCTGCCACTTAGGAGGTAATCTGTAATTTATTGAAGGTAAAAGTGCTCACATTAAATTTTTCAAAGTATCATTAAATCAAATTTGAATCATATTGGCTTAATACAAAATATCAAAAATATAAAAGTCACTACAATAAATTTGACTTACATAGTGCCTGTCACAATTAGATACTATACCCAAATGCAGAGAGACACACATATGCAAACAATCTTGTTTACTCTTTCTCTCTCTATAAGTTTAACAATTCATATTTAAAGGCAAATGGAGATATATATTCTGAAGGGAAGAGAAATGCAATTCATTACTAAAATTTTAGAGAGTTTTTATAATTTAAAATTCAACTGATAATAAAACACTTAAACTAATGACTAATAGACTCAGAGGTTATTAACAGAAAATAGGGGCATTTACAGAAATATTTTTGATTCTTTGTAAAGAAATATCATAAGGTAACTCTAATGCTTTTCCCAAGAATTTCTAGTACTTTTTAACACAAACTGTAAGACTGATAATCAGGAAGACTAAATCCAACATAGTATCTCCTTGGCAAATGATAAACCAGAATTTTATCAATATTGATTTTATCAATATTACCTGTATCTGAGACTGAAATATCTGAAGCTGAAATACAAGAGAAGGAATTTAAGGGTTTAACTGACTACAGTAAAAAAACTGCTTCAATATAAATCTTACAAGTCTTGTAAATGAAATTGTCATCTCTGAGTTTAGTAACTGCTAACTTTAAGGTGCAAATTTTTTGCATGACTAGATATGAAAATATTATGAGGGTTACATTAATCTAATATTTCAAAAGACTAGTTAAAAGTCACTAAAAACACTTTTTCCTTTTCCATGCATACTTGAATTATAGTTACTATGTAATTTCATTCCTAAACTGGAATAGTTGGTTTCAAAAAGAAGTGTATTAGTTATCAAAATATATCTAAACCAAGATTGTTTCACAAACACTGAGACCTATAGTCACCCTATTTATAAACAAATGTGTGTAAAAATCTGTGGCGATCCTCTAAATAGAGAACCACAGGATTGAAATATAATAAGCTTAAAAGAATCCGTAAAGATTTACAAACTTTTAACACTTGGTTGAAAGTAAAGGTGTGGTATTGATCTGTAAGTGAGGCAGTCACAAACCTTACGTCTTTAAAGGAGAAATCAAAGATTGAGAATTTCATCTGATTTTGAACTAAAAAAATAGGATTCACATATAAGATGAGGTTGTTTCGGAGAAATTTCTAAATGTAGAAAGCACGATTAAATTTCCTGCTGTACATTTAAACAGGACCAAAAATTCATTTGTTTCTAGCTCTAAGGGAGTGTTCTTCCTCTTTATAGTTCTTCCACTATAACGGGGAAGATGATAAATTCCTTTTAAAAATATCATTCAAAGTGAAGAAAAGTATTCAATTATTAAGAATGTAAGGTGCTAGTCATGCCCAAAGCGGCTATTTTGTTCATTCCCGGGGCAAAATGAAGTTATGGAAAGCTTCCCTTCTCCTTCCTCTCTCTTTCCTTCTGTTTCACTCCTTTCCTTTTCTCTTTGTCTTCTCCTTTCTCATAACTAGAAGCGCAGGACTCTCAAATCTGAAGTTTATCAAGAATAGCTTACTTCTGATTTGCCGCAAAGTTCTTGCTTGAACCAGAAATTTTGTGGTGGCACCTTCTGCTATAAAAATACGTCTGATAAAAGCGTCTTCTGATGGACAGATATCCTCATGCAGGGACCAGTGTCCACACCACTTTCTACTGCAGGCTGAGAAGTCCCTGTCCCCACGCCTGCTCTGTGCCCTGACAGCTCACTCCATTTGCTGCTGCGCTCACATTTTCAAGACTTCTTTTTACCTTCAGAACCCAGTCATGTCCCACTCACTTTTTCTTTTAATACCCATCCAATTTATTTATATAAAGGCCTGCTTTCTCCCTACAAAGTCTAAAGAGAAAATCTGCACCCAATTCCTATATACAGAAAAAAGCTTGTATTTTACTCGTGAGAATTTTGGTTGATGCTCAATGATTTCGGGAAAGCGAAACTCTGCTACTTATGTGAATGTAGCAAGAAAAAAAAAAAAACTTTTAGAATAGAAATGTAGGTAGATACATGAACTAAAGCCCCATGAGGAATGTGATCATTATGTACTAAAAACATGTACTAATAAATAAAAATTGAGGAAAAAAATACGGACTAACACAGCTGGTGGAGGGGGTGACCTTTTGAGGTAGGTCAGGAAAAAATAGAATTTAACAACATTGCCAGACCCTGAAAGGAGTCACAGCCTGGGCCAGGCTGTCACTTTTCCCTTGTGAACCAGTGGAATGGCACAAGAACTTCAATAATAGTATAATAATAGTCAAGAAAGACTGGGAATAATGACCACCCAAGCATGTAAGAAGGGTGCATTTTAAAATTTTCTCCTTTATTGTTACATGATATCTATACAGTTAATCATATTCTATATGCACCATGTTAAAAATCTGGATTTAATTCTTTTCAGAGTCAGTCTTAAAATCTGAGTCAATCAAATAAGTGTTTGATTTACTGTCATAAAAAATAAGCAGTCTTCACTTCCATATCTCTACATTTCACTGCCCTCTATAGTTTCTTAGAATAGGTAAAACTCACACTAGGGCTCCTGCCTGGCTTGGATAATGTCCAGAGGCTTCGGTCACCTTCTCTAATGCATGAAAAAAGCCAGAAAGTCTGAACCGCCCAGAGCCGGTTCACAAGGAGCTGTATTGCACCTTCAGTGCAATTTGTATAGGAGGCCGTGGGTCCAGATTTCCCAGACAGATTTAAGCAACAGGGTTACAGGGTCCATTGCACCATACCAGCCTTTTCAGATTTGAAGCTGAAGACCTCAAACAGGTGAAGGCCTAACTGGCACCTAGGGACAGCATCTTGCAGTTCCCAGCAAGCCCACACTCGGCACTCTCCCTTCCTACCACCTACATTCTGTTTGGCTCAGATTTTGCTTATTTTGTACTTGGCCTCTGCTGCTATACTTCCATGCTGGTAGAATATATTCTGTGACTCTAGACAGATTTCTTTCTTTCTAAGACCACCTCAGAATATTGATTAGAGGAAAGATCAAAAAATAGTCCTGGCTTTTGAAACTAGAATGCTTCTATTGCAAAGGCCCCAGGAGAAGCAGGAAAGAGATAAAAGAGTGAAGAAAGAACATCAGAAAGTGGCAGGCACACGTATACTTGAGACCTTTTCCTTTTTGCTTTGCCCTTTTCTCATCTCTTCACTGCTCTTTCACAACCCACTTCTTTTGTTCCCTTTTTCTTGGATTTCTGCTGTTTTAACTCCTCTTCATCCTTCTTTCTCTAAACTGTTGAACGGCTAACCATTAAAATTGACAAGGTGATCCCCTCATCCAAATTTATGAGTTGAAACAAATTGTTTCTATTGACTTCTGGAACAGTCGTCACTACCATGGGTCACTAATGGTTGCTTATAGTCTGGTCATGACTCCAGTACTTGAAGAGAATCCATTTTAGGCACTTCCAGAAAGGCCTGAACTTTTAGTGTTGCCTTAATATAATCAATTTGATCCATTTGGATTAACAGTGCTTGAAGAGCACCCTGTGGAAACAGGAGAAAGAATCTCACTAGAGTGCAGAGGCATTGATCTGAAGGCCATGGCTCATTAATAAAAAGCTCTAATGGCCCAAGGAAACTTTGAAGCTCACTGCACAATTTTAAGTTCTTCGTAAGAAACAGAATATTACTTTTATGTAAGATGAATTATAATGATAATACAGCAGAAAGAGAACAAACCAATTGCAATCCTATCTTTGCCTTAAAACTTATAAATTTAATATACTCTATTCCAATATTTTCCATATCTACATTTTATGTTTGATACCACAGTACACAAATAGTTTTATGCCTTGCTTATTTTTTAAAAGAATCTTTATATTTTTTGTTGGCAAAAATTCTTTGTCTTTGGTAGGTTTTCTTTTCTTTTCTTTTCTTTTTTGCTGGTTGTTTTATATATGGAACTGTGAACTGAGCATGGAACATGGGGCTTCGCATATGCTAGGCAAATGCTCTCCACTGATCTATACTCCAACTCTCCATAATTACTTTTTTAAAAGTTGCATGATTCCACTGAATAGAATATTTACACAACTCATATAATCACTGTAATAGTAAAATAGTGTTCCTTCAAACTGTTTTTAAAGAAATTTTGTAAGCATGTTTATGAATATAATGCTTTCCCCTTCCTGATTATTCATGAAGAGTAGAGTCCTGAAAGAATATTGGTGTGTCCGAGGGGGTGACTGTTTTATGATACTCAATACGTGCTATCAAATTTCACATCATAGCATTTGAAAACAGTTTTAAGCACCTTCTTTCAGCAAAGCATTTCGCAAGACTTTGAGGCAAAGGTGATTAAGTTTAAAATACAGCTGAAAAGCTCATTTGGAAAAATAAGACACATGAAGAAATGACAACATTATTTACAGAAATGTAGAGAAAAAGCAGCAAGATTATATTTTCCTGAAGAGAGATAAAAATTAGACTTTTGAGATACTCTGATTTTTGGATGAACTGAGATGTAAGGATATGCAGGCTGATAAATATTGCAATCAAAAAGGAAATGAAAATGTATGTATGTATATGTACGCTAGACAGGTAATTATATTACTAATCTTAGTTCAACAAAGAGAAGAGTTTGTGCTGTCATTGATTGATCACTTTTGTGTCTAGATTTTGTAACCTGAGCAACTAGTTCTGAGATAACTATATGCAATACATTAACTAGTGTTCATTCCCTACTTATTTCTTTTTTGAAATTCTGTATCACTTCTATCCTTTTTTTTTCTGTTTTGGTTTTTAAAATAAAAAAAAGGAAATGAACCATTTCAAGGAATTTTCTTTGACTGAAAAGCACAGGTCAGTAAGTTTAACACAATAGCCTGACCCATAAAGACCACAAACTTTGATAGGTAGCTACATTATTAGTAAAACAAATTCATCCTTGCCCCTCAAACTTCTTGGTGTGATACTATGAAGGTTAACTCATTCTGCCTTTAGTCAGTATTTTCTTCTTTCTTTCAAGCTCCTCATCCTCTAACCATGACTCTGAGAATATTTTTTTTTCCTAATTACCACCCCATTCTTTTCTTTCTTTATATTCTTACATTGGCTTATATTACCTGACTTCCTTGTTCTAGCCAATACTTTTTTCTTGTAGCCACCCAATCTCCACTTTTGGCTCCCAAGTTTTATGGTCACCTATATACATCTTCAATTGCTTGTAACAGCATTTAAAATCTAGCATAGCCAAGTGTGGTGGCACACACTTGTAATCCCAACAATGAAGAGGCTGAAGCAGGAGGATCCTTGAGAGTTTAAGATCAGCCTGGGCTACAAAGTGAGTTTAAGGTCAGCCTGAACTACATAGTGAGACCGTCTCAAAAAACCAAAACAAAAAAGGACTGGAGTTAGCTCAGTGGCATAAGCATCTGCCTGGTAAGTGCCAGGTCATCAGTTTGATTCCCGGTACCAAAAAAATAAAATAAAATCTAGTACATCCAAAATAAAACTATTTTCCATGTTTTCTAGACCATTTGAAAGGACCACAGTTTACAGTACATTTTTTAAGGTCACTTTCCCCCTTATATTTCACATTAATTCAGTTTCCAATCTGGTTCCAGCATCAAAGATACTCCCACTTTCCTCCTACTGTGCCAATCAGACTCTCAGCTAAACTACTGCAAAGGTTCCTCTCTGATCTTCTTGCCTCTAGCTTCATCCTCCTCAGTCCTTGCTTTACACAGTTGCCAATTAGCCTAAAACACAGCAGATTACATCACCTGTTCTCCTGAAGACTTCTAGTAGACCTACTCAGCAGGTAGAGTTGATTCCAAAGACTTATGAGTATCCCCTGGTCCTTTATCATTTGGACACAATCAACTGTTTTCATTTCCTCATACTAAAACCCTCTACACACGCGTTGGATTATATATAACTAAAACAGACATGAATTTTCACCTAACGAAACCTTTATTCCTGTAGTTTTCCTTAAATGGAACACTCTTATATTCTCTGAGCAACAGAAATCTTATACTATCATTAGGCCTGGCCAACGTATCACTTACAAAATGCCTTTCCAGATCTATTAACTTTTTGTATTTAAAGCACAATGTAGTTAATTTACATTTCTGCAAATGTTCTCTTTCTACAAACCAAGCTAGATCCATGTGTGTTTAATTTTTTTTTTTTTCATCTCTCTGGTCAAATAATGAGTTTCCTCATAGGAATGAGCTCTTCTGCTAAACCTAAATATCTTTAGGATTAAGCAGAATTCTCACGTAACAGGGGTATAGAGGAAGAAGGAAAGAAAGACGAAGAGCTCTAATCACTTAACAAATAATTAGCAATAGAAATTAATGATAATAGGGTATTGCACGTTTAAACTCATTAGTAAAATATAAGATATTGAATATTCAAGTTCTTATTCTAAACTTCTCCTTTCCCATCCAGGCCCCTACTTAGGCTTAAGGGGAGAGCTTAGAGTAGAAGCCTTGCAGGCTGCAGGCATCCTCAGTTCCAAAACTTTACAGGAGATATGGCCTGGTGTCCCAGCACGCTGTGTTTCACCCTCATCTCAAAATAATCTGAGGTAGGCAAGGGAAGAGAGAGGGAAAGGAATTCATAACCAACCCTGCAGCTTTATTTATCATTCACCCTGGGAAAGTACTGAGTTAAATAAAGGGAAGTAAGAAAGCCAAGCTATTTAAAGAACAGGAGCTGAAACTCCAGAAACATAAACTAACATTTCTAAATAAAAAAGGGTATGAAGCTTAAGGCTTAAAAAAGTAGATGCCATATTTTAAAAAAACTGAATTTTAAATGAATGGACCATACAGCCCTATTTATTATGACTCAAGGTTATTCCCAAGACCTGTTTTGAACTTTGTGTCATTAGATGGCACTGTATTTTTTTTCTATTGGTATAGTACAGGCAGAATAATGATAGTATCTGCTTTTCCTTGAGAGTTCTAAAGCAAACACATAGGAGTGACAAGGATAAATTGTTATATTCCATCACAGCCAGACCTTCCTGTCACTCATTAGACTACATTTGCATGCAATTTAGTTTTACCTCTTTGAAAGCTATATGGTATTCGATAATGTACAGAAAACTTAAGACAGCTACTGGATAATAAAGGTGGTGTTGAAACCTGACTTCAGTTGATAAATTAAAACGAAATAGAAAACAAGAAAATACAAGAGTGGCATTCCTTGAGATTTTTTTGATTAGGCATTTCTGATGTTTTCCTTAATTTTTTAAATTAACATGGACCGCTAAATAATCAACTGGCCAAGATTAAGTAAATTGAGGCATTATGGAAAAAATGACAAAATTAACGAATGCATTTGCAGGTGTTTACCTACTTACTATTGGTAAATACCTGCTCTAACACTATAAAGGTAGCTGCAAAGTTGAACTCCATACAAAATACAATGAATAAACTAACTGAAAACAGAAAAAGTACTTTCTTTTTTCCAAGCACAATAGAGTGCTAAGCAGTTAATGCACAAAGTAGGAGAACTGGTGCTGTAAGATTGTAAACTAATATTCAAATCGTGGCTCTAAACTACAGTTTTCTCCCTAGGAGAATGAAGGTGATGATATCTATGATATCAGATTCTTGTAGGAATACTAGAGAAAATGATTAATTGTCATACACTGCACTAGTTTGCTAGTTTCTAGCACAGGATACATTCTTTGGTGGAGGTTACATCTAAACCACAGCATTAAGCCCTGGTTCAGAAAAGATTTATGCACATCTCATCATCTCTTTATGCAAAATGCATTTTAGTTCATCTCTAGTATCTGCCCAAGTCCTAACAGTTCCAGCATTGCTGAAAAGTCCAAGTCCAAAATGTCTATGGAGACTTAAGGCAAACTCATAGCTGTGAAACTCTGCAAAAAGTCAGAGGAAAGTTAACACTGCTGATGTACAATGCCAAAGGATAAACATCCTCATTCCAAAAGGGAGAAGTAGGGGTATAGAAACCAGTGGAACCAAAGCAAGCCTGAAGCCCAGCAGGGAAAACATTAAATCCTCTAACCATTAAATCCTCTGTGTGCAGCATCAAAGCCAAGCTGTGGTAAGATGCAAACTCCAAATGGCTTGAATGGGCCTGCCCATATATTATTGTCAGTGATTGTAGCCCTTATAGTTTCTTTCTTGGTCTGACTTTGTTCACTCTTTGTAGCATTTCTCAGACATTTGGTGTTTCTAGCTTCTACAACTTTCTGGGCCCTCCAGTGCATTTTCAGCTTCACTCTCATGCTTCACACACTGCCCTCTCAGTGACACACTGCCATGTCAGTGCTGCACTGCCTTCTTGTGAAACCTGGATGGAAGACTTCATGACCCAACAACTCTTATATTTGGCATGTATGTAAAATCGGCAGCACATGGATGGCATGACACCAAGGTCTACCACAAGATTGAGCAGTAGCTAGACTCCATAGTATCATGGCTGCAGTGGTCTCTGGATAACTGATTGCTATGAACTGAATCCCAGGAAATAAATTTCCTAGGTGGCCACCATTCCTGACTACAGGCCCCAGGACTCTCTTTCAATGCAAAGTCTTTCACTTTTCCAATTCTGGGGCTACAAAAGGTGAGGTTTTTCTGGTCCCATAAGGCATTTTTTTCATTGTCCTGATCCTAAGTACTTGGCTTTAGTTTTTCAAATCCACTTTATTTCAAAGAGAAAAAAAAATAAAACAAAATTTCAAAACACTATAATCAGTGGACATCAATGACACAAACATTGTGCACTGCCATCCCCAAATCAGAGTGCAAAGCATCAACATTCAATTGTTTGAACAGTAGCAGTGCAAACCATTTTGCACTATTTTGAAGATAACAAGAGGCATTATGATAGCCATTGGTGATTTCCTATTACTTTGCTTTGAAGTCCTATATCACTTTCACTGTTTTGTTTTGATTTTCTCTATTCTGCTATTATTTTACTTGTTTTTTTCTCTTTAAAATAAAAAAAAATTAAAAAGGATACATTCTTAATAAAGGTGTTTTTTCATTAACATTATTATCATTCATAACCAATAACAATCTAGACAGTGGTTCTGACTTCATTTTCTTCAGGATAGTCATAGAGTAATCTAGTTAAAACATGCTCTTGAGAATATATAGTGTTCCACTGTGCTTAATATTTTTGATTCAGTTTCATGCCCCATTTAAAAATGTATACACCTATACAGCAAAGGAATCTCTTCCCAAAAATAAACCATATCTCACATACCAGTGGAATTTCATGTAAATGAGACAGACTGGATGAGACAGATCTCATTCTTCATTAAATGAGACAAATTTTGCATAAAAGCTCAATTATTTTCTTTAGGATGAGTATTCTAAATACTTTTATGATGGCTCTTCTAAATATTTGCTAAAGGATTTCTGTAGTAGCCTGGAAAAACTAGATATATTTTACATTCAAACTTTTTATGTCTTTCTAAATGTCATGAGCTGGGTCTGTGTAATTCTCTTTGCAGCACCACATGCGACTGGCTACTTTAGGAAATGCTTTTGGAGGATGGGGAAGAGTTCTGTTTCTCATTAAGTGGCTTGAACTTCGGGACTCTAAGTCTTGACTCTGAATTCACCCTTCACTTTGCTAACATAATTCAATTGAAACAGCAAAGTGAATATACTCTTTCTCCAATATGTGTGTGTGTATCTCCCTTTGGGCCTTTTTTATCAGCTGAGTCTGCTTTAATGAAAGGCTTACAACTTTTAATACATTTTCTTATTCTGACCTTCTTTTAACATTATGCTCCAGCATCATGCAGTGGTGCCAGTGGAGCAAAAAAGACTGGGAAGTCAAAAGTGAAAACATAATTCTCTACCAAGCTGTAGGAAAGAAAGCAGAGTTGCCTTAAATCCAAAGGTCAAATATACACAGACTTTCTTATGGGAAAGAAATGTCAAAACCTGTTTAAAACTCTTCTGAAGTAAGTTTACAATTCCACACTACCAAAATTAATCATGCTGGAATCATTCTGATATTTATATAAGTTAGACTGATTAGCTTTTCCAGGGTTATCTGTTATCAGATAAACAAAGCAATGCATTTCACATAAATTTTTTTGACCAAAATGGCAACCTAGAGTACAAAATGTTTAAAAGTTGCTTTTAGGGCTTCTCACAGTTTTTCATAGACAAAAGGCAAGTTAGCCACTCTGTTTACTGTTCACAATACACAAGCTAAAACAAGTACAAACTCTTCTCTCTCACACTCTTCCTTCCTGATGTTGAAAGATGCCAGAATTTTAGGACTTCCTGTTTGATTAAAGGTTGACTCAGATGGATGGTAAATTAAAAAAAAAATCTCATCAAAGATACTTGCTATCTGGGTGTGGTGGCACATGTCTGTAATTCTAGTACTGAGAAGGCTGAGGCAGGAGAGCTACTGCTAAGTACAAGGCCAGCCTGGGCTACAAAGTGAGTTCAAGGCCAGCCTGAACTAAATAGTGAAACCCTGTCTCAAAAAGACAAAAACAAAACAGAACAATTAAAAAAACAAAACAAAACAAGGTTACTTGCTATACTCAGAAATCTCTTTTTTTTCTTGAATAGTAAAAGAATAATACCAATAATATGGGAGAGAAAGGCTGAAGTCTAATTTAACACTCATGCTTTCTATTAAGCATATTCTGATTTGAGAAACATATACATTATTCTGTCTCCTACATCTTCTCAATAATTTGTGAATGAAAAGTTTGATTTTAAGGGCTTCCTTAACTTAGCATTTTAATTTATATATTCCCTTGTCTGCTCTTAGTTTGCAGTCAATAATCTTCACATAAAAGTGTCAGTGTCCATGACCATGGATATCCCATTGTTTTGTGCTACTGCCAGCATTTGCATAAAGAAACAAAACATTACTGTTCCTTTTTAAAAGGAGCCTCAGAGATGATCCCACTGCATTTTGGGGGAATAAATAAAGTTGGGATTCAGAGATGCTAGTGATTTCCCCTAAGACTCTAGGGAAATGTGATATCATAGATGGAGAAAAGAACTAGCATATATTGAATATCATATTATGGATTTGAGGTCTCTTACCACATTCCAGCATTCTCAGCAATTTAATAGAATTTCCAATTCAGTTTTCTATCTCGACTTAAATGCAGTTAAAGGACAGATGCCTGGACAATGGCAACATTTTATAGTCATTATGTACAGTTATGAAATCACACAACAAAATGAAGTTTTTGAAGAAAATTTAGGTTATAATATATACTATGCATGTATTAAAATCTTTATAAACTGATTTGGAATAAGTAAAACATTATATGCTATTATGGCAAAAGAAGAATGATTCCTGCAATAAACTCAAAAGACAGGAATCATTCCAAGAAAGATGTCCTTAAAATGTTCCCCAAATAGTTTTTTATTCAACCATAAATATTATTAATCAACTTGAAGAATATAATGGCAAAATTCTTAAACTACTGATCAACGGTGTCCTGTTCTCAGGTATTTAATGCCATAAGAGCAAAGAGAATGGTCTAGTTTGTATATGGGGCATTTAAAACAAACATAATGAGATGTTCTCCTGAAACAGTTCTCTAACTATGCGGCTGATCTCTCAGTCTGGTGGGAAAAAATGAGAGAGTGGTGAGCAGACTTCATTTCACACGCCACTCTACCACTGTCCTTGTCTCCCCTTGTCTTGTACCAGGACTCTGTAAAAACTGTCAATCACTTCTTTAACCTAAAATCCTACTGATACCAACTCATGGATCTCAACTTCCAGAGCAAACACTGATGCTCCAGTTTTATAAAGTTATATTCCGAAACTTAAATGAGTTTCTCACTGAGACAGATGGACAGGCAGATAAATATATGATAATATTAGATAGGTATAATGTAGGTGTATAACATCTCTTTCCTCACCACCTAGCTAGTGGCTTTCATTTTCATTATTTTAGAAATGTAAATGCTACAAAGACAAAACAAAGAGACACACATGCAGTAAGTTTAGCAACCTGTTCATATATTTTTCTAATTTTCTAGAATACAAAAGCATAAATAACCACTAAAATAGCTGACATCTACTTTATATTTGATTTACTTCAAATCTAGATATGGTTTCATCTGGAAAGGAACTTTCCTATAATTAAGCAAAAATGGATGGTCTCCAACTCTGATTAAAATTATGTTGTGTTCTCAATTTAAATCTATAAAGAATACTCTGCATAAAGAAAAGAGTTCATAAGCTAATGTATTTAAGACATATGATAAACTTGGTCTCCTTTTCTTTGCTTGTATTTTTTCTAAATCAACTAAATAATATAAAAGTATCTTCTCTCCAAACTTAGAATTGTGATAGCCCTGAAAAGGAATGATAATGGATATTTCTCTATGGCCCCAAAGCCAGCCTAGAAGCAAACTACATGGCTCCCAGAACAGACAAGGGGCAGAAAATAAAGCGATTCTCTTCTCAGCATGAAGTAAAGGTTCTGAGGTCCTGTTTCTTTCATAATTAGCTGTCTCTAACAGAATCCAGGCTTTTTCTGATCATTTTTTTGTATTCATAAAATGGATATACTGAAAAAAAAAGACAAAGTTTGGATAAGACCATTAGTTGGTACAGGAATCAAATATTTGAAAATAAATGGAAGGAAAGACAGGGTTCCATGGAAAGAATGTGTTTGTGCCACATCTCAAATGGGTTAGGATTTGTGAGTCAGAAAAGATAGGGTGATATGATTCCATACTATGTCGTGCCATGGTTTACAAACTACGTCTCTGCCCATGATGAGGTATGGATGGTCAACAGTCCACTCACCTCCCATCTTCAGAATGACTCTGGTCTTTCTAGGACCACATTGGGTAGAGTTGCAAAAGTATATGAGCATTCTGTGTACAGAAATTATCATTATTTCATTGCAATTACCTTTTGAGACACCTCCTTCAGTTAAAGGGGTATTTATATCTCACTATACCAGTGTGTGGCATTTTGTACATTGAAATGACTAAGCAAGTGAACATTTAGCCGAGCCAATAAAGGCCTTGCAATTCATAATGATGTTCACTAAGAAAAAAATTAAGAATGTCTCATACCTAGTTCTGGGTAAACCTGAAAGGTCTAAACTATGGAGGACTCACCAAAGTTCCAGATACATTTTATTTAACCATAGCTCTCCATTTTCAAAAACAGTATCATAACCCTTAGTGAGATTGTGTAAACTGACCTTTACCACTAAGACTCCTCCAGCTCCTGGTCAAGGCTCCATTTCTGGAGATGGTATCACAGTCAAGGGCTTGTAGGTTTACTTGGAATCACCAAAAATATAGGCACATACAACATTCCATTTTAGGAAACCTTGGATGTGAGTTTGAATCTTGGCTCTGCCATTTTCTGGATGTCCCAGGGTGTGATAACTCCCTTAACCTTGGGAACAATCACTTTATATGCAATAGTGAGCATCCCACACTTCACAACTGGCACAGTGCATACCCAGTAAGTATTCAATAAACAGTAACCTTAAAGATGTCAGAAGAATGAATATTTATTATAATGTGCAGAATCTAAGTAATTTTTCTCAATATGGTTAGAAGGCAACTGTATCTATTTATATAGAAACATGATCACTGAGTTAGCTTTTTAACTTCCTAGGTTTGATTTCCAGTCACTGTGAATTTTCAAATTGTAAAAAAATTTTTTTTCTATTCCTTTTAATTTACTAATGTATGGGGGAGGAAACAAACTACCTGTCTCAGGGTGGTATTTTGGCATTTATATCTCGATTGCAATGTTTTGTTAGGCTTGATTCTCCACAAAAAAGTGCATCATCATAAACAACAGTGCTGTTTTGTAAATGTAATACCGCACCAGGCAATTTAGTAGCACAGGAAAGCTTTACTTTCTCACCTTATATGCTTTAAGAAAGTACACGGTTTTAAAGGGATTCCATCAAGGAAGTCAGGTTAAAAAAAATAAGACTAAACAACAAACTATTCTGCCCCATCCAGCACATCCCCAACAGTGTAACGCTGGTTGGGAGACCAGGACTCTGTAGCTCAGTATGGGTTAATCTTTACAGTTCTTTGTCTCCAGATATTTTCCTTGCAGTCGCCTGAAACTCCCTCTCCCTCGCTTTCCCCTCCATTTCTTTTTCTTATTACTGGTTTCCATAGCTGTGCCTTTAGGAATGTGTGAAATTGTCTCTTCTACTTATGGAGAAAGCCTGCTGATTGAAATGACTAGGGGATGAAACGAAACAGAGGGCCAAACTGCTGGCCCACGTACGGTCTCTGATTCTGGTGCTTCTCTGTAAACTTCTTATGTAGCATCACACCGTTCTGAAAGCATTCACTGGATATATGTGAATGATTTACAAGGATAAGCAAAATTGGCAACAATTATCGCAAAGTCACAGTAAAACAAGTTCTCATCACAAATTACTCATGGAGATTCTGCTTTTGTGGTTATTATTGTTTTGCTGTTGTTGCTGGCAGTGCTTGGGATCGAACTGAGGTACCACACACGCTAGGCACATCCTCTACCATTGAGTTTTATCCTGAAATCCAAGTGGTAGAGATGATTTCTCTGAAATTATGCGGTCATTGCCTTCAGTAACCAGATTTGCTGCTTTTACAAATTTCCTGTTATGTCTTGAAGCAGTACCACATACATTACAAGAATTCAATAAAATGCTATACATGAGTTACATATAACTATAATTTAAAAGATTTGAAAAATATACTATATGCTATTATAAACAGTAAGATAATTGAAATGAGAGATAAGAATTAAAATTTGTTACGAATTAACTTCTTATGTTCTAATAAAGCCACCTTTGAGCTAGACAGCAAAATTTCCTGAAAAACTAACGGTTGGCTTCTCACAAGGAGCTCTCAAGAAACAAATCAGACACCTCACAATGCTGATGACACAAACACAGGCTCCGTTTGCAGCTCAAGAACCAAGATAATTCATATTACTGAGCAAATCCCCACTAGGTGTTCCTAGCATCTTCTTTCATGTTTGCTGAATTCTTAGTAAATACTAAAGTAGATTCATCATGCCCAAGATGTCATTATCTGCAGCCTCCACAGTCTTGCAGGCTGCATGTGCTTTAGACCAGACAGGAGCATTCTGTTTAAACATGCCAGTGGTAGGTAAGGGTGCTGTGCATTCTCTCATTCCATTTCATTTACGTAGTGGCAGGAAAAAAAGATACCAGGAAACAGAAGTGCTGTGAACCTTTCCTGTGGGCTGTGACAATGTGGTTACAGAAAAGTTAAAGGTCCCCAAAGTTAGGGAGAACAGAACTAACCCCATTTTTTTTTTTTTTTTAACCAGGAATCAAAGTCTGCACCTTGTACTTGCCAAGCAGGCACTTGTGTCGCTGAGCTACATCTCTGGTCCTTACTCTACCATTTTCAATGCACTTAGCTTGAGAATTTGTTTCAGAAGCAAATGTTTTACCACTGTGTAGATTAGGAGAAGACAGTAAGTGAAGAACAACATTAGTAAGATGAATATACGCACGTATGAAAAATGGCCCAGTATAGATCGCTAACTGAGTGATGTAGGTTAGGAACTAGAATGCAACCTATTATTTCATTTTGCCAATAACCATTATACAGCATATCCACAGGGATACTTTGAAAAGTTATCAACTGTTAGACAGAAACCAGGATAAGTTGGAAATTATTGAATACTTTCAAAGTCAAAAATAAATCTAAATAAACTGATGACGTACAGATGGACAAGCAGACAAAATAGATGATATCTTTATAATCAGAAAAATCATAAATGTATATTACTAGGCAGAAAACCAACTCTTAAGATACTATATTTTTCTATTGTGTAACTATATGTATAAGTTCATAAATTCAGTGGACAATGCTAGGAATATGAAATAGAATACATTCCAGCAGAACTTTTAATGTTCACTATGAATGGATAATGAAATCAAACAGCCAAATAAACCAAATACAAATACTACTATGCAGAGAAACAGAAAGTTGCAGAGACCATGGAGGCTAATACTGATAAGCTTTACTCAATTTGCTTTTATGTCAAGATGTATTAGGGACTTTTGCATATTAGATACGTTGGTTCATGATTCTGGTCAACATAAAACCCCTGAAAATCGTGAGGAATGTGTGCATTTCAAATGCATTGTTCTGCTTCTGTGGGTCAACATGGCAAGCTGGTCAAAAAGGTTTTTAAGAGCTGGGCATGGTGGTGCATGACTGTAATCACAGAATTTGGGAGGCTGAGGCAGGAAGATCACCATGAGTTCAAGGTCAACCTGAATTACATAGTGAGATCCTGTCTCAAAAAAAAATTAAATTAAAAAATAAAGGAGTTGGAGGTTGGGAACTGTCAAATAGAGCTTTAAGCTCAGCGTTTTTGACATGCAATCCCAAACACAGAAGGGCCTTCTATCACTCAAGGTTTTTAGAGTTTAATTACTGGTCTGAGCTAATCTATTCTTTACTAAATTTCAAGCAAGAAATAGATTATATAAGAGTAAGGAAAACCCAAATTCATACTGAAGTCAGCCTTCGAGGTTGTGAGGATATTCTGAAAGAGTTGCATCAGAGTTAGGAGAGGATGAATTGCCTCTTTGCCCAAAATGCACTGAAGAGCTAAGCTTCAGGCTTGGATTCCTGCACAAATACAAATTTCCAGGAGTAATTTACATTTTTGAGTTTTCTAAGTCATTTTATACCCTTTTATGAATTGTTCTATGCGAATATTATGGAAGAAGGAATTTGAAAGCTCAGAACTCCAAGAGCAGAAACACATGAATAGGTATGGAGGGGTTTTGTTTCCTTACAAGGAAGTAACACCATCTAATTTTTGATTCCTGTTGTGGTAGCTCTGCTTTGTGTGTTCTCTGGTCCTCTGTACCCATATTTTCCACTTCAAGAAAAATGAGACCGACATTTTTCTTGAAATGGGTTAATTCCTCAGTATTTTCAAATGCGATTTGCAAAAACAAACAAACAAACAAACAGACAAATAAACAAATAAATGAAATAAGCAAATTTTGTCTCCTTTGGTCCTGACTTTCCTTGAATTAGAACTATAACACCAGGACTCACTGAGATTACTCTGCAACCTAAACCAAGAAAGCGAGATGGAAGTTGTGGGCACCTTTGCATGTTGCGTTAGTTAAAGAAGGAAAGCTTTTTCTCTGACTGTTGATTTTGCAAGATCTTTCCTTGTCCTACCACCTATGCATTAAGGAGGTTTAATTTTTTTTAAACAAAAGTCTTCTAGTGCTTTTGTATTAGTCACTTTCCTGTTGGTAGAAAAAAATACTTTATGCGCAACTAAAAGCAGGGGAGGTTTATTTTGGTCTATGGTTGCCAGAAGATTCAGTCTATGGTCCCCTGCTTCAAGGTGGAAGTAACATCATGGGAGGATAAGGAAGAGGAAAGCTACTCAACTCATGGCATCTGGGAAAGAGAGAGAAGGAAGAAGCTGTGAACGAGAATGCAGGCTTCCAAATCATGCTCTCAGTGACATGGCTCTTCTAACCAGGTTCCACCTTTGAACACATGAGACTTTAGAAATACTAACATTGAGCTACAATTGAGTATTTAGGATCTGAGATATTGTGCCCAATTTATTAACCACTTGAAGACTTATAACTGGGCAAAGTGTTCCCACAGAGAAATCCTCACCTCACATTGTAAGGCATACTAATCATGATTACTGTCCTATTTCAAAACTGCTGTATAAGCTTTGACTTCCACGACCTCACTTTAATTATGAGCAACATGAGAATATTGAGCTAATCAATTCTGTGTTTCTCTGAAACATACATATGGTCTACAAAAAAGAAAATGCAAAAGATGTATTTCAACATAGAACTTCAAAAACTCCTACTTTAAAAAGAAGGGTTACACAACATGGTCTTTAAGGAGTTCTGCTGTGGATAAACCTTTTAAATTATGTTTAACAATGTATTTCCTCATCTGTTTGACAACAGGATAAGTCTCTTTCATCCCAAAAGCTTTTTTTTTTTTTTTTTTTTAATACCAGGGGTCAAACTCACAACCTCACAATTGCCAGGCAGGTACTTGTGCCACTGAGCTAAATCCCCGGCCCGAAGCTCATCATTTTTGAACATGCCTGTGAATATCAACTACATGCCATTTTGGGTCAGGTGTGGAGAGAGAGGCCTCAGCGATGAACAGTTTTATGTGCAAAGCAGCATGTATGCAGTGGCTGTAGGATAAATCAGAGATATTGCTGGCAGACAAGGGGAGAGATGGCCAAAGAAAGTTTCCAGGGAAAATAACTGACCTAGGTATTACAGAATACAATTAGTGTGGAAGAAGTCATCTGCCAAGGGCATAACATAAGAGCCATACTTCACTAGAACTATTCAAAGTATCAAGATGTTAGCAGCAGAGGGTCTAAACCAACTCCTGTTTCTGGAACAATTCAAAAAAAGTCTTGCATTGATTCCACATAGTGTTTGTCTGGATTTTTTTTTTTTTTTTGCAAGTCTTTGGATGTTGCCAAGGACTAAATTTATGACTTGACAACTAAAATGGTAAGTTGGGGGAGATGCATAGGAGAGATTCAGACCAATGAATTTCTATTCACCCTCTCCTCCCCACTGCAATCATCAAATGAAAGGGTCAAGTAGTGCAGGTGTGATTACAAACATGAAATGGTAGTCTAGGCTCCAAGAAGTTTCGTTTTTGAGTAAGACACCCAGATCTACTGTTTATTTTAATGTAAACAATTAGAGAGAAAAACATCTGGGAAAAATTCACTTGCAAAAGCATCTTCTGAGGATTATCAAGCTCATGAAAAAATATTTAAATCCTGGGAGAAAAATAATCACAAAACTTCCAGTCTTTTATTGGCCTTAGACTTGGTCAGTCTAACTCAATGTACACAAGATTAAGATACCGAGGTTGGGCCATCCAGGAAGCTCAGCTGAGGTCATGCACCTAGCAGGACACAATTCTCATTCTGACTCAAGAATTTAACTTCATCTCCAAATGTAACGAACATTCAGCAAGGTAAGAAGCATGTGAGATGGGAGTGCACCCATCGTTCCAGACATCCATGTTACAAACAACTAGGCAGAGGTCAGGATGAACAGCCTGGTGGGAACTCTGGGGGACCATGTTTAGTACTGATTGTGTGTTTGCTTCTCACAAAAGAAAGAGGATGTTCTAAGCCATGGATTTTAACGTTTTATAACTGGCTTGGTTTCAGCAGTCTAAGCCTGGGATGCCAAGAGACTGTCATTTTCATTATCCCATTCCTGTTTGTTCCTCTGGAGGCAAGAAATTCTTCAGGACACAGTGGCTGCTCGTGTCTCATGATGATAGCTTCAAAGAATAGAACCTTTAAGGCTCCATCTCCTTTGGACACAGTGAATGTATAGTAAGAAAACTTCATGTTGGTTCCCTTGCTTCCGCCTTCAGCTCTCCTCAGTAACACATGTATTTCAAATAAATATGCTTACAAAATACTAATGACATTTCATAAGTTATATTTCTACCCATTTGCAAAGGAAATTATAGCTTGACAGAGAAGAAAACATATTTGTCTCTTAGCTATGCAGAGAAAAAGAAGATGCCTAGGAGGAATACTGCTGAAAGAGACCATAAGAGAAAAGAATCCATTCTGTTAAGAACATAATAGATGCTACCTTTTGGTTCTGAAAAAGTCAGGGACACTGGCTTTGTTTCCAGAGCTATTAGCCAATGAATAAGAGAAAAAGAATTCTGTATTCAAGTATGTAAGTCAAAGTGTTTTACAATTTGATCAAAAAATTTGTATTTTGAAAACTCCTAATTTTTTTGTAGTCCACCAACTGTACTGTTCCAAAATGAAAAAAGCTGAATCAATTTATTTCTCAGACAGCTTACATAGCCTCTATTTCTCAGACTGCCTACATAGCTCTCCATTTGAGGTTGTGCTAGTTTTTCTTACTGCAAACAGCAGCTGAGGATTCTATGATAAAACTATTGTACTTCCTTTTCCCAAGGTTTTTATTTTGTTGCTGGAATGCTATGGGCAATTTCTTACTGGGTTGTGAAAGAATGCCCTTTTCTCCATGCTACTCAAAGTGGACTGGCATCACAATAAACCTGTTGGTGATGCAAAGTTTAGAGACCTACCTCAGACTGATGGAATGAGAATCCTTGTGAGGCCTAATATTCAGTGTTATAGCCAGAACTTCTTTCTGGTCACAATGTCATTTCTCCTAGGCCACAGCCTTCCTTTAGAGTTATTTGGATCCCTCTGAGCATACAGCAAGCTTGAGTCAGTGTTATACTCTATTCCACAGTACTCTGTCTCTAATGGAATTTATAAGTCTGGCTTTTCAAGTGCAGGCCCCAAAATAGAATGTGACACACAGGAAGGCAGAGAAGGAAAAAAATCTGGATGCCAAACAGAGAAGAATGACCTGTGTAGTTAAATTGTTTCGTCTGCATCCTGTCCAAAGGCACCAAAATTTACAGATGATAAACTAAGGGAAGCGAAAAAAACTATCTTGTAGCACTGTGATCTTCAAGTTTGGAATAATTTTAAATTGAGCAATAATCTAAGCACCTTTTCACCCAGCATCTGTCTGTTCCCACAGAGTTTCAGTCTGACTTCTATCCCGAGTAATCAGCCTACATAGAAGAAAGGAATGGAAAAGAGTACTAATTTCATTTTCTATTTTCCACATCTCGTTTTGTATACAAAGTACACCATGCAATAGGAACATATCCATGGCACCTAGGAAATTGCATTTTGTACAGCAGGTTGGGTTATTTTCTGTGTCTAAATTCAAATGCTGGATTTAATAACTACTTCCTAATTGAAATGTGGTAACTTACTCCTTGCAGAATTGATTCATTCAATGATGTGTTCATTCACTGGACAACTACATTTAGAGTGCCTCTATGTATCAAACTCTGTTTAAATATTGCACAATCAGTGAACAAGAAGACAGAATAAATATAGAAAAGAAGGCAGAAACCAAAAAATAAAAAAGGAATATGCGTGTGTGTGTCTGTGTTAATGGGAACTTAAAAAGGGTGATGTCAAAGGTGATATTCTAAACTTATTAAGTAGTAAGCCCACTTTGATATATATGCAAAGCACTGAAAAAATGAGACCTCGTGAAGCTATCTGGAAAAGAACAGACCAGAGGATCGGCAAGTGCATAGATTGAGAAGGATTGCAAGTCCACAGTGACTGAAGCACCAGTGTAGGCAAGAGAAATAGGAAGAAAGAGTGTGAAAAAGAAAAGTTAAAGATGTAACCAGGAGCTAGAACACATGGGGTCTGTAAACTATGGTATGCACTGCGATGACAAAATGACACAAAATTCATTGGCGTTGTTTATGGAGGAAAGTGCTACAATCTGGCTTAGAAGGTCAAGGGTCATTTCAGGTGCAGTAGGTGACAGAGGGAAGCTAAATCACAGGTAAGGATGGAACCAGGGGAGGAGAGAGTGTTTAAAGATGGTTAATAGGAGATCTTTAGAAAGAGAGGATAAAAAAATCACTGAAAAAGAGAGTCAAAGATGAATGCTAAAGTTGTTGAAGTGAACAACTAAGTAAATGGTAATGATATTTACTGAAGTCAAGAAGCCAGAGAGGACTGAGTTTGGGTGACAGAAGGAGGGCAAATCAAGAGTTTCTCTGAATGGGTCCCACTTGATACACCAATTTCCTAATCTTTAAATTAGCCATCTCGTTGAGTATTTAGGGCATTAAATGTATATGACAGGTGTGAAGCACGTAGTGTGAGGTAAGACCCATAAGAATCATACAGTCAATTCCGGGTATTGATGGCAGTATATTACTTCTTCAGGGGGAAAAGCAAATGTCTTCTGAGGCTGGGAGAAGATCATGTAAGAATGGCCTAACCAGTTACTATATTTTCAGTCTATGGTGAACCAGTGGCACTGCAGCACTGATTAAATAGGCCACATTTTGCTTTTCCTAAAATACAAATTTAGTCATGTAAAAAAAAAAGAGAGAGAGAAGCAGAATCTCTTTGAGAATCTCCTATGTCTTGCTTCCTACCACCACAAGGACTTTGCACTTACTCTCTAAGAATTGAGCATGGAAGAATGATGAGGATCTAGGCTTTGGAGCCAGACAGCTTGGGTTTCTCACTTCTTGCTTTGATATGTATGCGATACAGCAGCTATTTATTTAACCTCTATGGTGCTCGGTTTCCATACCTGCACAAGGAGTATACAGCCTATTTGCAGGAGCTATTAGGATGATCCAAAGCAAAAATGATGATACAAAACTTTTCAGTTGTATATAAAATTTATTTGCTCTATTAAAACTATGATTTATACATAAATGAGGCTAACTACTTTCAAAATATTGACACTAATTTAATTTAAAACTACTGTTTAAGTCAAAGCTTCATGGATGAAATGGAGAGCTTTTTGGCCACCCTTAGTTACAAGACAAAGTTAAATGAATGAAGTGATCTGTTACCTACGATCCCAGCATCCTCATTTACTTGTTAACCTTAAGGAACTAACAGGAGGTATCTTCTCTAAAGCAGAGTGATATGTGCTTTGATATACAACCTTTTCATTCTTCAAAACAACCATCTGTTAATATTTCTTTTTTACTGATCTGAATCAGGGTTAGAATAATCCGATTTAAATGTCAACAGAGAAATGTGATTAATCCCGAATTTAAGCCAAGATTTTTCTAATTCCAAGGTCCATATATTTTCACCTCCAAATAAATCACGTTGCTAACAGTAACGATCAAAAAAATGAAATAAAACAATGCTTACGTACACTTTTTTTTTGTCTAAGAAGGCAAAGTACAATTAACAAGTCCTTTCAATTTGAGTTTTAAAATCATGCCTAGGGTTTTAAAAAATGTATCATATTTGGTCCAGTTTTTATACGTTTACTGAAGGGAAAAGGAAGGTAACTTGAGTACCACAGAGTATTTAGGCAGGATACGTCCCTCTTGATTTTCACATGGAGCTGTGAAGTTTTCAAGAAGACAACATGGTCACAGGAAGAAGACTCAGGGGCACAAGGAGAACTGAGTTCAGCCTGCAGCTTCCACAGGTGGGATCTGCTGAGCGAGTCACTTGATGTCACCTTAGGCATAACGACTTCCTTGAAGCATGACGCGCTGGCTGAGCTGACCGTGCAGGCTCCGGCCAGTTTCACATTTTGCTGGTCTCAAGAACTATTGCAGAAGATGACCATGATTCCAAAAGGAAATTATCGAGACGTTTTGTCCTATCAAAGAATATACTGTTTCAGACATCTGAAGTGTCACATTAGTGTATCTAATAAAGAAAAAAAACACCATTCCTTCCAGTTTTAAAGTTTCTAACTTCAGGGAAAAATATGCATCTGCCTAAGAAACTCATCTCACAGATAAAAAGAGAGAAGTTGTTATCAGCACATGTTCCACACTCAGTGGGGACTTTCATCAGGCAACGAGACTGAGCCAGGGCTCCAAAGAATGTGGACAGCTCTCAGAGATGCCCTGCCTTTGAGGTGTCAGGGGTCAGCTGCTGTTGCAATGTGCCCAAAAAGGGTGAGGACATGATCAGAGCTGTGATCTGTCCTGGATGAATTTTGGTGGTGCTATCAGAAGACCAGAGAGCCTTCTCCAGTCTGAATGAGAGAACTGTGGTACTTTTATCTGCTAAGAAGAGACTTTCTTGCTGTACACATGGACTCACATGAACAGATTCACCAATGATAAATGATTTCTTAATTTTGGAGGCACAGGGGCTTTTCTGAGGATCTGATACCTTTTGTTCTCTTTCGCCAGCAAATGTACAAAAGTAAAAAATTTTGCATTCGATTTCAAAGGCTTTCAGCAAATCATACAAATCTATGCTAGAATTACATTCTTTCATTTAAATGAATGAAAATGGGGTATTTATGGCAGTAGACATAATGGAGGCAAAATGTAAATGAGGTTTAAAATTGGGTTTTTCCCCTATTAAATAGGTTAAGTTGAAAAGGATCATATGTTGACTATATATATATTCTCTGCAGCACTGTGCCTGCCCATTTTGCAAACTTACATTTGCTATCCTAATTGAGGAGGTGGAGTGGGTAGAGACAGAGAGAAAAAGGCAGGGAGAAAAACAGAAAGAGGGAACATGAATGATTTTGAGATTTCTCTAAGGAATGTCACTAGAAAACAATTCTTCTGAGGTTAAAGGGAAGCAAAATAAGAGATTTTATGCTCAGAATTAAAGTTGAAGTGATACAACTATGAATTCTGTTTGTTTTTTCCTTGTAGTCATTTATTGACCTTTGGGTAAGTTCTCTGCATCTCAGCTGTCTTCTCTATGAAATGGGTATAAAGAAAGCATCCACCTCACAGGGTTATTCTGAAGACCAAAGAAGTAAATGGACAAAAAGTGCTTAGTACAGTGTCTGGTACTGTAAGAAGTACACAAAGGCGAGGTATTTATCAGTAACGAAGAACTATGAGCAATTTACGATAGCACTTTCTGTACAGTGACAGTCTTTAAAAATAACCAGAAATAATAATTAGGAAGGAAAAAATTATCATCCAAGTTAATATTCAAATTATATATAATTTCTTAAATCCTGACATTAATTTACAAATCAAAATAGCTTGAGACAAAAAAATCAAGAAATATAGCATTTATTCAACATAAGTTGTCTATATTTCCCTCCAAAGACTACTAATATTAACATTAAAATATAGTACCATATTAATATACTTACAGAGATCTTAAAAATAAAAGGTCAAAATTCCAGACTATGTTCTACTTCACGAAATTTCTTAACACATATTTTAACCACCTTTCTTCACTATCTTTTCCTTTTTCTTCTCACTGGAATGTTTGTGTTTATACACAACATTACACAAACATGAGTATTTTAAAACCCATTTCAGCCATGCAACTCAAAATTCTTTTGAAGTTACATTATCAATGGTTTTTGTTAGCGATTTATATGTTTGAAATAGATCTCACCAGGCAAACAAGGAAAAATCCTATCTAGTTATGGCTGAACTATTTATTACTCTATATGGAAATATGGCATAATAGTTACCTTATATATAACTTTAAGCATGGTAAGTCTCATATTGTGCAAAGCTGAAGAACATTATAGGGTCATGAAAACTGGTTAGCGCTTCTCTAGGTTGTGGAGTATAAGCTATCATTTTTTGAATATTTTTAATTGCCCACACTGGTCCCACAGATTTACCTAATCCTCAAGCTAGTCCTATAGAGAAGACATCACTGTTGCCACTTTACAGATGATGACATTGAGGCTTTAAGAAGTTATGTGACTTGTCAAGGGCCATGGGGCAGTGACGTAACAGAGCTGAGGAGCAATTCAGGTCTGTCTGCATCTCACAGTCATACCCTTATTCCATTTCTCATAATGCACAAGATTAAATACAGCTCCAAATAATATTCAGTACAGTAAGAAAATCTAGGTGGTCTCAGGTTGAAGCATTATGACATTATGTCAACGCATTCTTGATTTTAGTCTAGAAATAGCACTTCCCATTGCAGTTCGTATCACATTCTATAATATTTATATGTCAGTTATCTATATTATGGGTTATGTCTTATTGACATAGGGCAGAGAATAAATCTGAGTTTTACCTCTGTACAGAATACACATCCGCATCTTCACTGAGTGACTGGATCTGATGAGGAGATAACACAGGAGTCCTGACCCTCTCATCTCTCTCACTTCTCATCTGCCTTCCCACTTCCCCAGTTAAGAATGAGCACAGTAACTGAGAATAAGAATTAATTTATGCAATGGAAATTCCTAAAGATCACAGGACACATCAGTCCCAGGGTCTTCAGCATACCACTTCCTCCTCCATGGTGATTTCCTGCACCGCTCCTGACTCCTCTTATGATATTATCAGTGTCTTCATCTCCGAATGATTGCCTGTTCTTAGCAATGCATTCAGTTTGAGAAGGTAGCCTTATCAATAGTGCATTCAACAAAGATCTTGGGAGAAAATCGATATTGCTGTCAAGTTTCTACCTAGGACAGACCAAGCCCTCACAAAACTCTCAGTACACTATAGTCTGCCTCTTTCTAATCAAACTTTAAAGATGCAGGGACAGGAAAGGAGGTGCTTTGAAGGAAACACTGAAGAGCTTTATGTATTATAGTCGGTGGGTGAGCCTGGCTGAGTATTTGAGGTTCTGGAGATCATTAGAATGAATGATTAAAATGAAGAAACTGAAGCGCCTTCTCTGCTCTTCTAACATCATTCTACATATTCATCCTAAGTATGAAAAACTCAATTCAAGGAGTTTTATGCACAGATATTTTTCCCATATTTTGTAATATAAGGTACATAACAGTTAATAAATACAGTGGTACCTTGGTTCATGAAATGGAAGCGCTTGGCAAAATTTTATTTTTGTTTGCAAAGTCTGCATCAAGTGACAAACATGATCATGGTTATCATTCCTGCATAAAGAGAAATGTAATCATCTTTTCCAGAATCGTGGAACCATTTAAACTTTGGAACCAAGGTATCACTGTAATTCAATCCTTATGCAAAAGAAGCAAAAAAGTTAACATAAGGAAAATGGTAAATGTTTTTAAATGAACATTTAAGTCAATCTAACAAATAACTGCATCAAGTATAACAAGTATCTCCTTTAGGAATAAGTAGATCAGTGGTTTGTATTTAACCAGGAATTCACAAAGAAGAAACTTGCAGCTATATTAGAGTTTAGAACCAGTGCACCATGAGAATAATTCATGAACACATTCATTTAAGGAATCAAAGTAGCAGAAGCTACATTTAGCACAGAATATTAAAGTTATCTCTGAAATTAGATTCCCCCAAATTATGAACAGTTCATTTTCTTTTATTATTTATCATTTTTTCTTTTATTCTATTCACGTCTTGAATAGGTATAATGCTTTCCTGGCTTTTTCTATCAAGAGATGGGATTCCTAAGACTTAACCAAGGCTGGTTGAGTTCTCTTTCTATAATATTTGAGGATGTAAAAAAGCCTGTGAATTATCAGAACTCATTATCAAAAATGGGTGTCAATTTAATTTCCTAGAGATTATAAAGAATATAGAACTCACCTTTGGTCTCTAAATCTCTAGACGTATTTTGTCTCTGAGCAAAAGAATGGTCCAAATGACCTCTCAGGGTAACATATACATGCACTTAGAATTTAGGATCACAAATTGTGGAAAATGTTATGAATGTGGCCACATTTGAGTTTTATTATACAATCTGACCGCATTGAGAAGTAAAATGCCTAAAATGAACACCAGAACTTAAAGTTATTAAAAATAGGCACCTAAATCTGCCTTTTGGGTCCAATTGGCTTAGTCCCCATTTTCAAGTCATGCCTATGTCAAATAGGAGCTTTCCAAGTCTTTGTCACTTATCTGGAAATCTATGAAAAACTAGGCAAGGTGCTAAAAGCTGATAGGGTGTAAGGCTGACTTACAGAAATTCCACACCCTAGTCTCATTTGTAAAGGCTTATTTTTCACTTCCTGAAGGGGTGGAGGTCTCGGGGCCATGCTTTTGTGTTTAACTTCTGACTTAACTCTTGGTTTACCTAGAACTTTCTGTATCCAAGTATTTAATTATTGTGGGGAAAAAGAAAAGTTTGTTTTCAGATTTGGATAAAAAAAATAGTTTTCCTGAGAATTCTTTCAAGAAACATTCTCCCATCCTCTTGAATTTTTCTTTCCTCAGATAGGTACACGTTGTCATATGACATTGTCTCCGTGTCTTCTTGGGGGGCCAACTTTTGACAGCTAAAGACAAGAATAAAGTGAAGAGAACAATTCTATGGTCCTTGCTGCCTGTGACAGTCACTCAATCTTAAAAACTTGGCCTCTTATGTGGCTCTCTCTTGTTCTTCACAGATTTTCCCAGGTGTGATGATTTCTCTTACAGTGGTGCCGTACATTGTAAGCAGCCTTCCCATGTGTCTCAGACAGTGGGCACATAATGATCTAGACCTGAGCACTAAGTGACAACTGAAGCACAATGTCTGGATGCACCCTTGTGTTGTAGCACTGTCTTCATGGCTTTCCATTTGCTTTCCCAAAGACCCCATCTGCCTATCCCTCAGGAAACTTCTGTCACATTTCCTCTCCCCAATCCCTATCCCTGGGGATGGTAAATGCCTCCCTTACAGATTCCACTTAGGACCTGTACACCCTTCAACAGAGTGACACCTTCTCATAGTTACTATGTCACTGTCCTGGACTCTCTTTGTGACTCCAAGAAGAAAAAAGAAAAGTAGATACTAAATAAGCAAAACATTTTACTGACAAGGCAAATAGTTCAGAAGTGGTTGAGCAGTTAAGAACAACATGAAATTTGAATAACCTTCTACATAAGTCATTTTGTTCTTCTGCAGATGTTTTTATAGGGCGGAGTCCTGAAAATGAAGTTACTAGGCCAAAGGATAAAAGCACCTCAAATCCTGTTAAAACTTTTTCAGATCTACTTCCATAAGGGTCACAATGCTCTACAGTCCCCCTTGAGATGTATGAGAGTGCTTTTATCTCAATTTTACAAAGGAGAGTGATAACAAATGGTTGGCTTTTTGCTAGTCCTGTGAATGAGAAATTATTTCTCACTCCTATTTGAATTGATGGTTATTATGAAGTGATTGTAAGTTTGAGAGCCATTTTACTCTCCCTTAAATTTTTGCGTTTGGCAAAAGACATCTGTAACCTAAAGCATTATTTCCTAACCATTTAATCAAAACCAGTAGACAGACAACTGCCTCCCACTCCTGATTTATACAAGGTGAATGCTGCTGACACATGCTGTGGAACTGAGTGAGGGTAAACTCATGTGACATATCTTCCAAGGGGGCAAAAAATCCTAGAAAGCTTGACACTGCTCACAGTCAGTCTTTAATTACTGGTTTGGCAGAAGACGAATCAAGTGTCTCAAGGTGACTCCCCAGAGCATAGTAAGGAAGGATTGCTTGCTCTGTAAATTTATATCTTGTGCTATTTTAGGCTATTTCCTGGATGATTTGTCTTCTTGCCTTCCTAAAATACAGTATTCACAGTTTGGCAATGTGTATGAATCTCCAAGAGAGAGAAAAGGAGGAGGGTGGAAATCACCACAAAAATGTCCCCACAGATGACTATCAGTGAGGTTTATACCAGCATTCCTCAATCTTTTTAGGACCAAGAACTAGTTTCACAGAAGACAATTTTTTAATAGACTGGGGTGAGGTGGAGGACAGTTTCAGGATGATTCAAGCACATTACATTTATTGTATACTTTATTTAGATTATTATAAAGTGGTAATGCAGGATCTTTGATAATGTTAACCTGCACCTGAAGTTGTTCCCCAGCACTATCATCACTGCCTCAGCTCCACTACAGATTATCAGGTATTAGATTCTCACAGGGAGTACCCATCTAACATCCTTCACAAGCACAGTTCACAGAATGGTTCATTCTCCTATGAGAATCTAATGTTGCCAATGATCTGGTAGGAGTTGGAGCTCAGGCAATGATGTGAGGAATGGGTATTGGGTGTAAATACAGATGGAGCTTTGTTTGCCTACCAGCTAATGCTCACTTCTCACTGTGCAGCTCAGTTCTTAACAGGACCAGGACCAGTCTGTGACCCAGGTGTTTAGGACCACTGGTTTACAGGACTCCCTTTCTAGACACATCTCATTACATAAAAGTAGCACTGTGTTTACTTTTGACCAAGATGTGGACTATGGAAGGCCCAAATACAACACCCTTCCCTGTCTCACTGTCTCTAAAAATACTCTGGAAAACATTAAGATTAGGCAAGGATGGCATAGAGGTGAGCACAGAAAAGTCATCTTAAATCATAAAATACAATTTCTACTAAGAAGTACTCCTAATGGTAATTACTTATAAATAAATGCCTGGTTCTCAAATAAAATACTAGATTAAATAATGGTAAGCAAGCTTTAGAATTTCCAAACATTTACTAGGAAGATGAGCCAGTTTTCAACAACAATTTGGCTGTAGAATTCCTTTCTGTGCCTAAAATAATCAAGGATCTATTGTTGTGGCCATGTTAAAACATGCTGTTGTGGGAGAAAGAATCTAATGGGTGAGACGAAGGAGTCTGAATGCTAAAACACGTGTAGTGTTCTTTGTTTCTCAGCTGCTTGGTGCTCAGGTTGCTTATATCTAATGTAGAAGACATCACAAGGTTACTTTCCAATCTCACCCTGGGTATGGGGTTCGGAAGGCATTCTGGCAGTTTTGCTTTCAGTTCAGTGGGCAGCGTCCTTGGTCCCTCGCAAGCATACAATTAGAGGAGTGTAAGAGGGAACAATTTCATAAGCTATGAGAAAACTGCCTGAGAAAATCATGGGGTTTTCTCTTATAAGACATCAACATAAACCTCGACACCTATCTCCCCTCTTTCAAGAGGTGTAGAGCACGTGTCTTACTGTGACAGACCAAATGGTTTGCATAGTGGTTTATGCGGGGATTGGGTCACTGTCAGAACCCAGCTGCGCGTTAGAATATGGGCACATAACAAACACCTCCAGTTGGCTTCTTCAGGTCAACACTGAAATGTCAGTGCAAACATAACCAGTGCTTCCAAAAGTTCTTTCTCTTTGGCATTTGCTTTTCTTGGTATCATATGTCATTTTGTAACAACAGAGACTTGAGTCTGTCAATATCACTGAATTATTAACATTTCATCAGTTCTGAAATCCCACAAAGAGGGATTTGTTAGAAAACCTTGATGCTGTCCTTCACTCCTTTGCTTCACTAGTTATAAACATTTATTGAACCTACAGCTCACCAGGCTGCATGTTACAGGCACAAAGCCACTGACGGCTGTGCACAGGCAGTATTTTCTGAACGTTCGGTCACACTGCCCACAAGATGAAACTCAGATGCCTCCTCCTCCGGGAAGCTTTATTGAGCTTCAAGTCAACTTAGCCTAGATTTTGTATCTTTTCTATGCTCTCTAGTCCCTTCTTTCTTCCTTGGGGCATCCCCATCTCCATCTCCTCAGATCCGCTGCAGTGACTGCCGCACAGACTGTGCTCATTTTTGACAAACGGACCGATCAACTCAACATACAAACAACTCCTGTTCTTGAAGACCACACAAAACCTAGGTCAGCTTTTGTAAGCCACTTCAAAATTCCCATTAATGCATTTATGGTACCTTGAATAAAAATTGGATGAATAGTTTCATTTTTTAATTATGAAGGCATCTTCAAATTTTCCCTTCAAAGATAAGTTGAATAATATTAAAAGAATCTAATGTTTGGCCTCAAATTTGGTCACAGTCCAAAGAAAGGCCCAGAGGTAAGGCAAGATGGTACACAGCTGAGAAAGCCAAGAGTTGTTCCTTCGGTTAAGTCCCCTGCTCTATCAGGCTGTCAGCCTTCTCCCCTCTCCAGCTTCCACATGCCTTGTTAATGGGCATAGAAAGCAAGAGCGGGCAATAGCAGTCATATTTCTAGTTTAATTACTGAAAAATAAACCCTCCATCTCTTTAAGACTCAACCATAAGAAAAAAATGACAAGGTACATGCCATGTTCTCTGTTTCTTGTCACCAGCGATTCCCTCCTGTTATAAACAAGGACATTCCACAAGTATTCAGAATACAATTACAATAAACCACATTCACACTTCCAGGTACACTTGCAGAATATAGCAATGAAAACTTTTATGAATATAGTATTTCAGAGTGGGAGGCATGGAAAACAGTTCCCATTTCCTTCCAGCAAATAACCTTGGAAGGTGTACAGTAAGCACACGTCCTTGAAAGGGCTTTCTATAAGACACATATGTTTATTTAAAGAAGGGTATAAACAACAATATTTCCATGCTTAATATAGAAGTAAACTTCTCACATTAACAACCAGCATATAAAATGCTGAGTGACATCATCGGATACTAATCAAATGGTCTCAATTTCCCTGCTTTAGGTGGTATTCCCTTGGCTTATGTCATTCTCTTTGTGAAAAATCAAGTTGATGGTTTTTCTCTCCACTCCTCCCTCTCTCCTCTGTCTCTTAACCTCAGAGAGACTTAATCTGCTAGGAAGACAGACTTTGTTTTGGAGATTCCCAGTTCTTCTTTGCTGGAAGATATGTGTTTGTGATGTGTTTATATATAAGGAAATAAGAGAGAATCCATTACTTATTTTCTCAGTGAATGCTAAACAATACAGTAAATGAAGTGGGTGGGGGAGGAATGGCGATGACCTAGTCTTCACTCCTGTTATGAATGGGGGAAATGGAGAAAGGCACAGAAAAGGATCCTACATCCATTCATCTGTCTGTCCATCCATCCACTCCTCCACTCGTTCATTCACTATTCATTAAAGTAAAACTCACTAACGCTCTGCAGGTTTTAAGCATTTCTCAAATACACACTATTCTAAAAGTAAAATCCAGATATAGTTTTAAAAAGAAAATCCCACTATATTAACTGCATCTTAAAAACTCTGGTTGCAAAGGTATCTCTAGCTCCCACAGGTTGCCTTTTCACTGACATCCTGAAAGCTAAAGAACAGTGCTATATTTCAGGTAGGTGGGAACATAAAAGAAATGCATATATCAGAAATTTCCCAAATGCTGATTTTCTTCCTCATTGAAGCATCAAGAAAAGAAATGATTTGGAATAAGAAAATCCTATTTGAGACTGGGCCACGTCTCATTCTATTTATTTTTTCACTGTGTGAGAACTGAAGTGAGGATTAACTAAATTTGTTTATGCAATAATCATTTGGTTCATGCATTCATGCATTTATTCATCATTCCTGAATCCACTCAACAACTCCTCCAGTGCTTCAGGTGTTCTCTTACAAGCTGCTATAAATATGACGTTGAACAAAAGCAGACGAGGCCCCTAACTTTCACGTGGTTCTTTGTCAGCTAGGCAGCCAAAACTGATAAAATATCTGCAAAAATGAATTTATAGTGACAAACTGAAATGTGTCAGGAGAAGCATACCTCTGCAACGTGACAAAAGCACCACACAAAGACATGCAGAAGAAGGAGTTTCCTAAAAAAGAAATATCTGAGAGCTAGGTGAGAGATTACTGGGTAGAGGGATTACATAGCTGGAACAGTTTATGCAAAAGCCTCAGGACAGGAGCAAGCACGGTGGTTAGTAGGGAGTGAAAGAAGGTCAATGTGATTCAAAAATGTGAAGGGCAGGAGAAGTTTGACAGTGGAGTTCAAGGTTGTGGGGCAAAGATATCCTTAGGCACTTGAAATGTGGATAGTACAAAGAGAAATCGAGCATAAATGTAAATATCTTAGAAACCATGTCAAAAAATAAAAATTACCACATTAACACCTTTATATATTGATTACATGTTGAAGTGACAGTTTGGATATGTTGTGTTTAATGTATTTTAAAATTCATTTCACCTGTGTCTTTTGGCTTTTTAAAGATTACTCCTTGAAATGTTTAAAGTTTCACACATAGCTCACATGGTAATTTCACTGGACAGTACTGGTAGTCAATGAAAAACCTTTTAAATCTGGATGAGTGGCTGGGCATGGTAGCTAATGCCTGTAATCCCAGCACTCTGGAGGGTGAGGCAGGAAGATCATTGCAAATTCGAGACCAGCCTGGGCTACAAAGTGAGCTCAAGGCCAGCCTGAACTGCATAGAGAGACCCTGTCTCAAAAAGACAAAAAATAAAAAAAAAATAAATTAAGTCTGGATGAGTTTTTATTCTGAGCACCATGAGAAGCATTGGAAACCTTTACACAGCTTCTGGGTGATGAAAGAGCAAAATATAAGAACAGAGGAAAACCAGCCATGAGTGCCATGCTAAATCAGTAAACAGCCTACATAGCCAACTTAGGGTTAAGAAGGTGAAATAAGAGAAGTGGAGACATTTAAGAGCCATTTTAGTAGGAAAACATCAACAGAGCCTAGTGATGGATTCGATATGGTATTGAGAATGCCCAAGGGGAAGAAGTTTTATTTTCTGAGATGCTGGGAAAATAAACATTTTATTGAGATGTATGAAAATATGCAATATAACATCATTATGCCCTATCCAATGAACATAAGTATGAGCTGGGTGAAGTGTGAATATGAAAAAAAATCAAGGTTGTATTTACATAAAACATGAAATCTGCTGCTGCTTTTGTATGAGTTTCATTAAAAATTACATTCTAACATCACGTCCATAAATTGCACCTTAGTTAAAAACTTAAATACCTTTAAACTAGAGTGAAACAGACACATAACAAATGTCAACTGTGTGGATGGACTGCTGTTCAGAAGGAAAGGAAAGGAAACTAACGTTTATTCAGTGCTTACTGTCCTGTGCCAGGAGCTTTATAAATTCAATTCCCTTAATCCTCTGAAGAATCTTATCACCTCACACGATTTTACCCATTTCAGAGATAAGCAAATGAGGCTTAGAGAGGTTAAAAAACTGATTAAAGCTCCATGAACACAGAGATCACTTTGATTTTGCTCGCTACTACATCTCTACTGCCCAAACTTCTCCATAAGGGCTGCTCGACCTTCAGTAAATACAGGTGCAATAAGGAATAAAGGTTACACGCGCACAAGAGCTAAGTTTCAAACTCTTTATATCTTGACTCAAACACATGATAAAAAGTAGGAATACTTGGGAAAAAAAAACAGAATTGGGGATTGCTTATATATTTTACGTGGTTAGGTTAACAGATATTTATGTAAGAGTCCTCTATCTGTGACAGATGGTTATCCTGCACCTCGTTGAATAAAAAGAATAGCTTACATTTCCTGAGAACTCACTGTATGTCCTGACACTATTCTAAGCACTTTAGCTGCATTATTTATGCCTCACTCCTTGCAAGCCTCTGGGACAGGTACCAGCATTTTTCTCATTTTACTATTTTTCCCAAAGTAAAGCACATAGAGCCTCAGTCACCTGCTCGAGGTAACACAGCTATAAAGGAAAGTACTCAACCCAAGGAAGCCACAGCTAGATTTCACATCACACTTCTGATAACTATGGAACTGAGCTTGCTATTCCTAGTCTTTACCAACACAGTCTGTCTTCTGCCATCGGCCCTGCACTCTCTTGTGGCTGTACTCGGTGATGGTTTATCAAAGTACCCTTTTATAAATCTAGGAAATAATTCAAAGCTCAAGAGTCAATCACACATAAGGATGTGCGGAGTAAAAAGAGTGCAGAAGGATCCTGTGGCTCTTGTGTGGCTCTCTTTCAGTGAAAGAAGCACATTTATCCCGGGTCTTTAAACATTCTCTGGCAGGAAGCTATCATTTGTCCATGATGGCATCAGATACAGCAGGGAAAAGCCATGAAGCAAGAGGCTTAGCAAGCTGAAGATTTCTCAAGAGCAGAAATCATTCAGTAGGGTCTTAACAGTGAATTCAAGAGACCCTTGTTCACTAATGGAGCTTAATAGTTAAGACGTTCTCTAAGCGTACGAGACATTAAGTACTTGCCAGCAGTTCAGATCATGCACTGGATGGGTGTTCTCAGCCATCCGGGCATTTTAGACGCACTTATTATGTTGTGTCAAATTATACGTTTTTGATCCCATGGCATATAAGAGGGCTTAGTGCTCTGATTTGGAATATCTGTTGCACAAATGTGGGCCAAAACTGAAACACTTACTTATTCAAGACTTTTAAAATGTCACATACTTTTTTTCTGACACTGGGGGTTGAACCAAGGCCTTCACATTGACTACACTCTCTTTTGTCTTTGGTGTCGTTGTTGTTTGTTTGTTTTTATTTTGAATTTTGAGACCAGGTCTTACTAAATCACCCGGGCTGGGTTTGAATTTGTGACCCTCCCGCCTCAGCCTTCCAGAGTGCTGGCATGATAAGTGTGCACCACCACACCCACCGTCACACACATTTTAGTACAGTTCCTAAAGGAAAGAATGATTTTTTTTGTCTTTTATTTTAAAGAAATACTCATAATAGTACTGCAAAAAGTAAATAACAAAGCCTGGTAGTTTAATAAATAACAGGACTTGCTCTTATATTTCATCAAGAAGTACATTCAGGGTCAGAGATACAGTTCAGTGGCACAGCTGCCTGGCAAGCACAAGGTTCTGAGTTCAAGTCCTGAGACAAACAAACAAACAGACAAAAACCAGTGCAATCATAACCTCATTATAAGGGGTCTCAGCTCTATGATGCTCACTGTGTGTAATGAAGAACATGCTACTTCCCTAAATAAAGCTGGTATCTGCAGTCACTGGGAGTCATGAAAGTAGACACCAGGAGCATAAGTGCCCAATGGGCTAAGTGGGGATACCTAATGAGTAGTGGGACCGCTCCCCTCATCCCTGGAAACCAAGAGAACAGCCCTTTCCTAGCTCTGCCATGGAACTCACTATCCTATATTACAACTATTTGTCTCCTCAGAATATGAACTCGAAGAGGGCAAATCTTACACCTCTCCTCTTGACTGTATCCCTAGAATCCTGTACGGCCTCAATGTCATAAGCATTCAACACCTCGTGAAGTGAAGTAATAGAATTCCTTTTTTATGTCCCATTAAATGAAGTGAGTAAATTAATAGCTTTAGAAAACATATTGAAAGTAGTGTTCTAGAACAGTATTGCTTGTCATGTTTTTCTGATAAGTTTTAAAAACAGATTGGCATTAAGATAGAAATAAGAATTGGAATGCATGAGATCAGAAGATGATTGGTAATATGAACTGGAGGAAAGGACAGGTAAATTATTAGAAAAATGTAACAAAAAGTGAGAATATAAAAAATTAAAAAGTGTATTAAATAGTATTTGGCAAGATACATTTCATTATCAAAGAACAGAAATCAATATATTGGGAGGAAGGGAATTCTTTTTTTTTCTGTAACATAAAACAGAGTAAATGTACATTCTATTTTACCTTGAAATTTACCTAAAAGACGATTCTTTGAAATACATATAGCTCTGTTCTTAGAAAATTATCTCCTTCTAAATATTATAACAGTTTGCATTAGCACTAATAGCCCACTTGATTTCTTTCAAATTAAATATAATTAACCTAAATCAACTCTGCCAGGGTGACTGGTATGGAATGTAATATATTCAATCCTCGAAAGACAAGAGGCTGAGCTAAAAGATGGAGCTCTGGACCAGCTTCTCATTGCTCCGAGGTAAATGACAGCCAGAGACAAGACCAATGACTGGAGCAGGGAGAATGTGTTTGAAAGGGACATTTAAAACAAAGTTAAAAATTCCTTAAGCCATTTCCTACATGTTCTGTTCCCTAAGAAGAACAAGTATTTAGATAAGTACACTGACTTCCTGATATGTGTAACATGCTTCGTGATACTTTCAAGTTTTTAAAGGCATTTTATCTAGCTCTCCCTCTACCACCAACAAGGCAGATCTGGGTGTTACACAAGTATCTGAAGAGAAACAGCTCTCACAGCAAGTTAACTTAGTACGTTCAATGCCCAGTCACCTCAGTACACCATGTAGTTTCCATCTTGAGGCATGTACATTTACTCAAGGTGGAAACTATAGAATCGTGTCTATTTCCAGGTGTTTCTCCTGCTTTCCTTCCTTACCTGCCCCTGTCCTTCAATTTTTCTCTTCCAAATATGCTTTAAATTCATGTTTGCTTCCATTATCACTCTCTGCAAAATTTAAATAGTTCCCTACCTGGCTTCGTTCCTTCGAATGGTCTCATGCTATGATTATTTTTCTCAAATAATGCCTATCATGTCATTTCCTTGCTTATAAACTTGTGTATTTCTCAATTTCAAAGAACAGCATTACCCCAGGGTTTTGCAGGCTGGCTTCCATGCACTTCTGCAGCTCCTCCCCTCTCCATCTCACAACTCAACTTTATCAGGTATCTACCCAGACCACAAGTAAAAAGAGCTGTGTGCCAGCAAGAACAAACACTATTTATATGGCTCTAATCAAAGCAACCCAAAAGAATGGCAAACCCTTTCAAATCCCTCATAGCTAGCGCTTGGACATCCCCAAAGGAAATTATTTTTCTCCCCCAATGAACTAGAATCCAACTCGATAATCTTCTCTATCACATTTAATACAAGTCATATATCATTACATTATGAAAAGTATTAACTAAAACAAAATAGACGGCAGATAAAAGACTGGAGTCTTTTTCTAAATTAGCAGCAGTTCTATAGTTTTGCTTAGAGGGTTGGCTGTCAACTACACCAGATCCAATTTTGCTTTATAACAAATATTCTGTAATATGCTTCTTTATTATCTTGAAATAAAGTTTATAAGTAATTAAACTTATGTATATTCCTAGTTAAAATTAAATATACAGTACAATGCCTAGTGTCATATAAATAAGAAATTAAATTAATGACATAGTAAGAAAATACTATATCATTAAATATGTAATTTTTCAGTAATAATTATACTAGTCAAATGATTATACTTTCCTTTAAAGAATAAGCTTAGATAGAAAAGACTTGTAGCCATTCTTTCTAAGAGGTAGCAGAAAATGAAGACTCTATATCTATCTGTCTGTCTGTCTATCTATCTATCTATCTATCTATCTATCTATCTATCTATCGTGTTAGGGTAATTTTTATTAGTGTTTTTTGGAGGGATACTAGAAATTAAACTCAGGACCTTGCTCTTACTTGGCAGGTGCTGAGCCACTGAGCTATATCCCCGGTCCCTTTGTGTGTGCTTGGAATACAGCATAATGATATTTGTTTTGAGAAATTGGTGAAAGCATATAATGTTTTTGTTTTTTGTTTTGTTTTGTATACAGTATTGAACTCAGGACTTTGAGCTTGCCAGGCAGGCACTTAGGCACATATAATGCATCTTGATTATTTTCAATGACTTATCATCCTTTCAACTTTCAACTTCTTCCTCCTCCTCTTCCTAATTCCTTTCCCCATCTCCAAGAGTCTACTTTCCAATTTCCTATTATCTTTGCTTTACTCATTCACTTATTTACATTTTAGATTTTCCATATACAAGAAACCCTAAAATACTTAGTTTTCTGAGTCTGGCTACATTTAAATATAAATAATACATTATGCTAACGACATGGCATTCCTTCAAACGACAGCTATAATTACTGATCAATATAGGTGTGCCGTTGTGGTGACTCAAACATCACAACTCATGTTGCCTTGGCTGGAATGGATGGTTTTTCAAAACTATGAACAACTGTAAGGCTATAATCTTCCATGGTTTACAAGACAGCTGAATTCTTCACATAGTATATGTTAAAATACTGCAAAGGATATTTTATTTCTTCCACAAGTTAAATTTTATGCTCCAAATTTCTGTTGATGCAAGATCTCTTGAGAGACATTCAGGGGTTTGATCCTATGCAATGCAGTTTATCCTAGCTCCTACTCACTAGATTCTCATTCTTTCCTCCTCATCATCATTAGGAAAACCATAAGGTTCTCAATAAAAATTTAAAGAAAAATCATTCCATCACCACCTGCCAAAAGGTACTGCTTTTATTCTAGGCTCCAAGCTTAAGATTCTTTTGTTTCACATTCACACTGCTGAATTATGACAGTGAGGTAGTTTTAATGATGAAACCGGCTGCTATATGAGTGCTGTAGCTATATAAAGGTTCATTTGAAATGAAGTTCAGAGACACAAAATCCTACTTATAGTCACTGAGAAAAGCCACACACTCAATGTGCTTTCTGTTTTCAATTTAAAGTGGAAGCTTGTTGCAAAAAGTATAAGAAACAACCAATGATAAAAACTGGTTCCTTTCCTGGTTATCTTTTAGAATCACTGTGATGGTGGTGGTGGTGATGATGATGATGATTATAATGGTATCTCACATTTACTTAAGCATTTATTTTGAGCTGCTAATAAACTACATGCTTTGAATGCACATAGGAGACATAGCAGCCTCCCAAGTTCTGCGGAATCCTCGTGGAGATGAGAAACAGCCATTGTAAGTAACTTGGCACTTGGTAAATGGCTTTAAAACAAAAGCTGTTACTATTAAATCCCAAATCACCCTGAAGCAATAATTCAAAAAAGCAAATCTAACTGCCGCATCAGTTTTTCAGGAGTTATTTATTTATACCATGGGCACTGCATTTCTTAAAATATGCATGAAGACAGTCCCATCAGGATAAGAGACTTCCCTGGGATGGGCATCTCCCTGGTGAGTACTAACCCATCAGCTGGGTTTAGATTACATACAATCATGCCATCAAGACTGTGTCTTAACCTGCAACATGGCTTTGTGTTTGAACCCTTAGTTATTACATTCATTTCTTTAAGGTTAATTGATTCTGGGCAGGCTGATTATTTGCCTGTTCAGTAGGGCAAGAAATTTTCCTATAGTGATTTATTTTTTATAACATTTACATATGTGCTCTTGAGTGCACAAAGAAAAAAAATGTAAGATAATAGAAGCAGTCTTAAAACATGACCAGTTAGAATTACCCGGGAATTTTTTCATCTTGTCACCTCTGCACCCACAGCACCAGGGAGAGTTGTTGTAGGAAATTCTTTAATTTCTCTCTCAAAAGGATTGTAAAGGTATGCAGCTATTTGTTAACAAAATGAACAGTTTTACTTTTTAAATTAACCTATTTATATTTTAAACTGGATAGATAACATTGTAGGTTTTTGTTGGGTACAATATGATTTCATAGCTTTCAAAAGAAATAATGTAATAAATATAACTTTTGATATTATCATTTCTCTACATGATCAATAAGCAAATTAAATGATGCAAAAATGAAGAAACAAAACAATTTGGAAAAATTACAGCTATTAAACATTTGGTCTCAGATCAAACTTCAAAGTCACTCAAGTTGTCTAGTCACTAACAATTTTTTTTTTAGAAAATATAATTTATGGATTCATTAAATATGTAAGATGAGCTGTAGTATACAGAAGGGAGAATAGACAAAGTAGAATTTTTTATTTAAAAGGCTAGCGATCTAATAAAATTAAATAACATTTTTTGGTTCTTTTCTTTCACAATTATTTTCTTTTTTTCAAATATCTACCAAGTGTATTTTCAACTGATTTTTTCCACCCACAGGCAAACAAAGACTACTTTTGTTTGACAGATGATGAAAGTATGTGCTGTTCTTACCACTATGCACATTAATTAACAAATGCTCACCAGGAAAACACATAAATGATAAGTTTAACTGCCTTCTCTGCCTTTTTCTTTTATTCTACCTGTTAAAGAGAAAAAGAAGGCCTCTGAGCACCAGTCCACTTCTTGACTTATCTTTATGGGGAAAAGAAGGAGAAAAGAATGAGAAGATAGAGATAAATACGGTCAAGGGATGCAAAGTTTTATCTCTTCTTTTATTGTAAAAAAAAAAAAGGTGGAGCAGATAAAAGAATACTTTTAATATTTATTGCTGGAGCACAAGTCTTTTTAATCAAAAAATCCATAGAAGTCTGAGCTATGTTACTTTACTGTGTTGAGTGGATTGCATTCTTTCAACCTTGCCACCACTCTGGGACTGGCCGAGTTCTCCACGAGTTATTTATGGTATTTTACCATTTTTAGAGTATATTTAAATGCTTACTTTATTTGAACCTCATAAACCACAGAGTAGGCATACAGAATATAGTTCCTACATTTTTCATAGGACTAAACAAAAAAAGATAAAAGTGGGAGGAGAATTTCCACTGCCTTCTACCAGCTGTATATTGATACGTCATATTTTTAAAATTAAAAAAAAAAGATAAAAGTGGGAGGAGAATTTCCACTGCCTTCTACCAGCTGTATATTGATACGTCATATTTTTAAAATTAATTCAATGCAAATTTGCTTCAGGGTTCTGTCTTTATAAATTCAGGACATCTACATAAACTGTGGAAAATAAAGCTGATGATTTATGTGTTATAGTAATCTAAATATTTGACACTCACACAAGGCACAAAAATGAATTAATGCTCATGTCACTTTCACCTAAATATAGATCACCAAAAAAATATTCTTTTTCTACCACTAGAACTAACTGCAACGTTCAGGAATCACTACAGTGAGGATACTGAGTTCTGCTTGGAAGAGCACCTCAAAAATATTTCTTCTGATGCAAAAGCAATAGATCTGGGCTTTTGTTTAGCTGACCTTACCTACATTCACACAGACAAACATCTCTCTTGTTTTCATTGAACTTGAGAGCCTAAAAACTGTCGTAGTTCATTTAAGGAAACATTTTGTAACCAGAATCACAGCTTCATCCTTTCTGAATACATTGTAAGTTCCCTGAAGACACGTGATAAATATTTCTCCTTTGCCTCTGTATTCTCTGTCTGTACAATGGGGATAACAGTACTAACCTCGCCAAGTGCTGATAAGCACAATAATCTATGTTTAGTTCTAGAGCAACATATACATACGCATTAATGTTAGCTTTTGGCTTTCTTATTTTTACAGTTGTTAGTGCTCCTAGCAAATAGTGTTGGCACACTGTAATCACAGATATTTGTAGGGGTGGGTCATGTGAAATGAGTATCAATTTTGCCAACGTCTGTTCATGGAAGAAGTTACCTCACCAGCAAAATAAAATATGTAAGACTAACAATAATGAAAACTGTCTCCTAGGGTTGTCATGAGGGTGAAGTGGAACAATATATGTCAGAAATGCTTGCTAAATTTAAAGCATGAAATAAATGCTAATTATGTTTATTCTTTAAATTCACCCTCACAGATATAGCATTTTGCAGATGTGATTACCCTCACCTTACGCATGGATGGATGAGGCAGTAGGATTAAAGAGGGTTGTGTAATTTGCTCAAGGTTATTTGAATAACATACAGAAATACACAGATGCAAAAATAGGTCTTTTTTGTTTCTCTAGTGTTCTCTCTAGTACTTCTGCTTCATACAACCCTATGATCTCTCTGTGGTGGTATTTCTGTGTATTATTGTGGCTGTTGATGTGTTTTTTACAAATAACATTTGAAAATGTTGATGAAAATACAGTTTCCATTTTTAAGAATATTTTGCCAACGCTAGGGAATAAAAATAAAGAAAGGCTGCAGCAGCAATCTGATAGAGAGTACTTAACAAGTTTAATCAATCTAAAGCGCTTTTTAAAGGACTTCATCTTCCAGTTTTAGGTTACACATATGGAAATAAAGCATCTTAAAACTCCCTCTGATATAAACCTTCAGCATAGGTTTATAAGGCGGGGATCAACAAAGGAAACAAATCGCCTGGGCTCTGGGTGACCTCATAGAGAGTTTTCACAAAATCTATCTGGGTAGAATGCTAAGGGCTTAGTAGAGAGCTGAGCCCCCGCCCAGGGTGCTGGTCCACAAACACCAGCTTTCACTCTTTAAACCATTCATAACAACTCTTCTTTATTCAGGCAGACAGCACCACCTAGATCAACGCTCCCTGCTCTATCAACTGTGTCCATCTGGTCTCCTCACTCTGTTTCTTTGTTACTGTCTCCATTTATTCCTACATAACCAAATTTGAGTCTTTCATTACAGTATGTTTGTGACCGTGTTCTCCAAGCAACTTGGCATTTCTTGATGGTAAGTGGTACTTACCTTCTCAAGTGCTCTCCTTTCTGTAACTACTCTCACACTCATTTCTCACTTTCATTTTGCTCTCTGTATTCGTGACACTCTGTGCCGCCTGCCTGAACAATCTGTTTCTGCACTTGTAAGCTATTCCTTCCCAAATGGACCCAATCAACCAAACTATAGGTGCATGAGTTGTCACTGTGCCTCTCTGCTGTACCTGTTCACTATTTCACCCAGTACTTAAGTTGTTAATGATATCTCAACAATGCAGGTCCAAAATGGAATCTAATACTCACGCTGTGGTCTACCCAGGGCAGTGATAGCTCAGGAGTTGGATATGCTGCTTCAGTTAAAGTGTAGTTTAAGGTTACATTAGCTTTGTTAACAACTACATTAAACCACTGACTCACATGTAACTTGAAGGCAGTGAAAGTCCCTTATCTTGTTTACAAGAACTAGTTCCATGCCAGGTCTCCCATATCCTTACTGAATGCATGGTTATTTTTTTAAAACCTCAATTCAGATCTTTATTCTGGTTAAATCCTAAAATTTTTATTTAAGTGTGTTATCCTATTAAAAACATTTTGAAATGTACACTAACACACTCCTCCCTACTTTCTTAATGGGCACATTTGATTAAGGATTTAGCGTGTTGCTTCTTCTATCTAGTTTTTGGTAAAAATGTTGAAGATACTAGTGCCAAGGACAGATTCCTAGCATTTTATCTGAGAACGACTCATGGTTTGATATTGAACCAATTATCAAAACTTTTTCTGGCTGTCTCACTTCGGAAAATTCATTCCACCATCCAAGCCATATGCTCCTTTCATCCTGATGAGAAGATCATGAAAGACTTTCTCCAATGTTTTGCTAAAATTAAATTAGCAAAGCACACAATTTCTTCAGTTTCATAACTCTGCCAAAAAAACAAAAATAAACTCATTGTGATATTTTTTTTTAAAAAAACTATTTAATTACTTGTAAAGCTAAAAATTATTTGTGTAATCTAATATTTCTTCATGTTGTTTTTATTGGAAAGAACTGGGGTTTACTAGTTTCTACTAGGAAGAATTGGGGTTTACTAATTTTATCAGAAAGAATTGTGATGCTCTTTCTCTTAGTAAAATAGATCTTTCACGATCTTCTCGTCAGGATGAAAGAAACTCATGGCTTGGATGATGAAATGAATTTTCTGAAGAAAGCCACCCAAAAATGCTGAACACAGAACGCCAGTTAAAAGGAAAGAGTCTCTTCCCTCAACAGTCGTTACGGTGTCACTACACAGGAAGAAGTAATCTTTTTGAAGTTTTTTCTAAAACCAGAACCTAAACTGGTAAATTCTGAGGGCATAGACAGTTCTATCCTTTCTTCTGGCACCTGAGAACCACAAGCTTCTTTTATGGCTGAGACTCCCCAAGGCTTTCTTCTTTTCCCTTTCATTCCACCATGGCGGTGTGTATTGGCCTCACTTGCCTTGAGCTGATTTCCCAGTGCAGTCCACAGCCTCGACAGGAGTCACCATCTCCTGCGAAAGTATTTCTTGCTTATTTTGTTATCAGACTGACTTGGATTTCTTGCTCAAAGTGGGTTTAACTTAAACAATGAATTATAAAATAGGTTAAATTCGGGGCTGGGGTTTTAGTTCAGTGGCATAAGTGCCTGCCTTGCAAGCGCGTGGTCGTGAGTTTGATCCCTGGTACAGATAAAAATAAATAAATAAATAAATAAAATATGTTAAATTTAAAAACCACTTTAGTGCAATAAATATAGGACAATGAAACCAAACAAAGTTTCTTCCATATTTGTGGATCAGAAACTCAATTAACTAATAGTAATTCCAATATTTTATAAGTAAAAGTATGTTCACACCTGTGTTCTTATTTAATTACTGCAATAATACTGCAAGTACTATACTGCTATTATCATTTTCTTTTTACAAATAAAGAAATTGAAGCTCAGTGAAGTTAACTGGAGATACTGAGAACACCAAGGATCATGGCTCTAAGTTCAATGCATTTTATTTAGCACAACTGAGAACCTCAGTCATTATCAGAAGCCCCAACCTAGCCATCTACAGGTATGAGACCGCCTTACATTTCATCTTCTGACTTGGAAGGCCTAAGAGTCTTTTCCTTCCTTTATGGGAATAATAAAAAGAAAAGGTCTATTTTTTTTTCAAAATTGTTTCTCAGACTCCAAGATGTCCAAGTACGATACAACTGGTCTCCTGCCCAAGTCCTGAAAATATCCCAGTCCACATTGACTTTGGATTTTTACAGAGAAGCCTGGATTTCAAGTAGAGACTCATATTCAACTTCCAGCTTTGGGATTGGATTTGGGTAATGTGAAAGAAAATCTTCCAAGTTAAATTCCTTTATTTTTGCCTTTCAGGTAAACATCAAGCATCAGAAACAGTAGGATTGAAGTAGAGAAAATATAGGAACAGACGATATTCGGCAGAAGCCATAGGCTGTACTGTTTACAGGATACATCAATCTGGGAATATTTATGAAGACTGTGAACATAAGTTAGGGTGCCTGGTGGAGCCTGATCACAATTTCCTAAGCTGTAGTTTCCTCACCCCTATATCACGGAACATACTTTGTAGGGATTTGTGAAGACCAAATGAGATGACAAAGGTGTAGTACACCACATACGAACTTACATACAGTAAATACTCAATAAAACCTAGTTCTTGGCATTAAAATGAGATTTTTATCTGATTCTGCAAAGAAAACAAAGACAAATATCTAAAGAGGGAAAACAAAAATTAAAATTTTCTTGGAGATGGGGTATGCAAAATTATCACTGAGCAGACAGAGTTGATTGTGTTCTCAGGAAAGTCCTTCTCAGGTGAGCAGATCAATGGATCCCCAGGGGCTGTAGGAGAATCCCTGCAGCCAGACAACACCATTTTATAAGATAACCAGGTCCTGAGTAGGTCTCACAGGACAGCACTTGAGACTCAAAAGTAAGGCTACCTTTACACATAAAATTAGTGTGTTATGTCCTATACATTTCTTAATTTGGGACTCTCTTTATTCTCTTCAGAGTAGACAAAATGCTTTTGCAAGACTTGGCTACAAAAGCCAAGTAATTTAAGGAGAAGAAAATTATGATAAGTTCCTCTTCATGCAGGATTTGGTAGTTTCCTACCAGAAATCAAGAAATATTTATAATAATCACATTCAACTCCAGACTTTTATCTACAAATCTAAACAGAAAACTTTAATCCTACAGACTGAAAGCCAAAGACACTGCTATACACAGTCATAAAACTTTTAGGGAGGAAAAGATAAAGAAAAGAAAAGAAAAAAGAAAAGAAGAGGAGAGGAGAGGAGAGGAGAGAGGAGAGGAGAGGAGAGGAAAGGAAAAGCTAGAGATGGTGTGTGTCATAATCTGGGCATTGGTCTACCACAGGGATCTGTTAACCTTGGCAAAACTCACACCTACGAATCATTAATCAGCTTTACTCAAGTGTATGTAACACTTTCCATTTCAGAAAGCCACAAGTTCCCCTCCCTTTGGGAAATCTCACTGTTTGTCAGGTTGAAGATTTTTCTTCATAGAAAATACTGCTAGACAAACAGCAAAGGCATCTGGATTCCGTATTCTGTTAGCCTGAACCACCCGCACCCTGCCCCAAAGAAATGTCAAGATAAATGAATTTTTTTTTTTTTTGTGGTTGACTTCACGAGCTCAAAATCCTCCCGCTTCTACCTCTGTCTCATTTTTTGAACATTAGATTAGAAAATCTATTTCTTGAAAGTGTTGAATATTCTTCAAAAATTAATCCAATTTTCTGCCTTCTATGTAAGTTGGAGTCCCTTTCAGATTGTAGGGACTCTTGCCGGAGATACCTCTCCCCACAGTTAATAAGCCCTTGTATAGAGGGTATATTTTCTTCCTTGGTTCATCTCCCCAGTGTAACAGTGGAAAGTCATTATCTCTGGTTTTCATCTTAACACAGGAAGCGATAGCAAACTGCTTCACCTAGTAGTAGTGAATGGTAGGAAAATCCCTACTGGTTTATGGAGAGAGGTTTTGAGGGAATACAAAGGGAAAAAAAGCATGCTTAAAAAATGCCACTGTCGGCATGCAGTCCAACCAACCTGGGAGAACAATTAAACTATGTCACCAAATATAAACTGGGGAAGAAGGTCCAGAAATATTAAACTGTTATTATTATTATGGTTGTTGTTGTTACTTGCTTTTAAAAGGCTAATATCATCAAATATTGTAGTGCAATAGAAATGAGTCTACAATGGAAATGTTAGTTTAGAATTACTTTTCCTCAGCACGTGTGATGCTGTGTGAGGTCTTCTTGTACATGAATCATTCTTTCGACTCATCGGTTCTCTGCTGACTAAATCTTAGCGATAACAAGGCTCTTCAAAAGTAGATAATCATAGCTGTGATTAAATCATGCATATTAAAAATTTATAGTGTGTAATGCAATGTCAACATGAAACATATCATAAATAGTGAATAATATAATTTCAGTCACAATTATTCTACCTTCCTGTGTAATGACTCCAAGATGAGCTTACAGTTAGGATGAGGGATCTAAGATCTCCTTCATATCTATTTTAAGGTAGGCATTTTGCAGGCTGTTATTTCACACCCCCATTCTTTGCTATTTGTGCTCCTTGTCTCCTGACAGTGTTTAGAAAACAGTTGGTTTAGGTATTCTCTCTCTTATCTCCAAATGATTGTGCATCAGATGAACTGGGTGGCAACTTGATAAAGCAAATACATTCATGTACTCTTCCCAAGAAATTCCAGCAAGGTATTGGTCTATAGATACAAACTCCTTGCTTGAACACAGAGGACATTATGAAATAATTTTCCACCAGTTTATTGAAAAGTCAAAACAAAACATTCAAGGGAAGAAAAAAAAAACCTGATGTTACAGAAAAAGCTTCTTAGTGTCAAAAGTCATGCAGACAATGAGAAAAGAGAAGTCACTCCCAGCTCAGGTAATTAGTAACTCTTTAAAGAAAAAATGAAATGAATGAATAAAATTTAGATATGGAAATGTCCTAATCCTATGCTGAGATTGTGTGTGTGTGTATGAATTGCAGAAAGTAATTCTGCAAAAAGGGGATTGATCACATTAAGGAAGATTAATCTGGCTACCAACAGACTTGTAGAATGGGGAATTAGGTGAATAAGACACTCAGAAAATTATAAAACCAATCTGTCTTTGCTGGTGATAAGGTAAACCAAGGTGGTAGCTCAAAGTATAAGGACAATAATCTCACCCTGTGTTGCCTGATTCACACTTAGATCACTACAAAAACTGATTACTCCATATGCTGATGATAATCGATTTCAACTGCTTTCTGAATAATCAGAAATTATGCATGTTTAAGGATGTATTTTTGTTTTGTTTTGTTTTTAGAGTTGTGCCACTCAAAATATGGAACAGGCATTTTGAAAAGAGTATATCATTATCTTTTAAAGGGGCTCCTTAATATTTTCAACTTTCTTATTTATCAAACCTAGTTTTATCAGTGTAAGAGAGAAAGATAATTCCAGAGCAATAAATCTTCCATGGAGAGCGATCTACCTCTGGCTGCTTGATAATGAAATTAATCAGTCAGGAGAACAGCCTGTCATTACGGATTAATCACCCAAGATTCTATTTTGGTAAGTTAATTGATGCTGTTTTTGCAGTTGATTGTGGTCACAAGACACACTTGATATTTTAAAGAACTGTAGAGATAGGAGGAGAGCCCAATCAGTTAATTAACCATCATAAAATACAGCAAACAAATGAAACAAACAAACAAAAAACCAAAAAGCATAAGGGAGTCATAGAACAGCATACACAAAAATATCAGCTTCTTTGGCTCTGAGGAATTCAAGACACAACTAGCACAAGATTTGGTAGCATTTATTTTCCTGTTGTTTCATTTTCTTGTTCAGTCCCAACAGAGAACTTTAAAAAAGTAGAGTCTGAAAGCACAGGAGAATTTCCAAATAAATGTAAATATATGCTTGTAGCAAAATGCACCTTATTTTAAGAAAGAATATCTTAATTGGTTAGCTTTTAAGAAATTTATGATATGCTTGATTCTCAACATGGCATGGAAGACAATGACATTCTCATTAAATTTGCATGTATAAACTGGGCATAGTGGCATATGCCTATAATTCCAGCACTCAGGAGGTAGAGGCAGAAGGATCACAATAAATTCCAGGCCAGCCTGGGCTACAAAGTGAGCTCAAGGCCAGCCTGAATTGCACAGTGAAACCCTGTCTCAAAAAGATAAGAAGGAAGGAAGGAAGGAAGGAAGGAAGGAAGGAAGGAAGGAAGGAAGGAAGGAAGGAAAGAAAGAAAGAAAGAAAGAAAGAAAGAAAGAAAGAAAGAAAGAAAGAAAGAAATTTGCATGGATAACGTATGACTTCAGGATCACTAACACAGATAGAATTAAATAAATTTGGTAAAGCGTATTCTAACTAATTAGCATTATATATTTTGTGTAAATTCAAATCTTTGTGTGACACAGAAGTATGTATGTGCAAGCTTTAGCAACTCTGTAGAGTTAAACATTTAAATTTGAGGAACTCTGAATAAAGAGGTAGACTTTTAGACTTAAATGTGTCTCCCCAGACTACCTGTTCCCCAACATCATTGTCACTGCCTTTTAAAGTATCATGGATTGCTATCCATGTGTGAGAACTGTTAGCCTAACCTATTTTACAGCAAACTTGAGTAGACGATAATGTCCAATATAAGCATTTCACAATTTCTTTCTTGTCTATACTGACCTATTCTAACTCTTCATTTATTCTGGTAAATAACCACAGTCACTTTGGGATCAGAAGAAGACACTAGCTCTTCTACAGTTTCACTGTCAAGTAGTGTGGTCCTATGAAATCAAATGCTGTACTAAATTCTGCTAAAAATTAAACACTTATTTCTGAGAAAAAACAAACTAGACATTGTGGACATGGGAAGTACATTTCTTGGTCTAGAGATTCTCTGGCGTTTGGTTCATAGGAAATGTACATGTGGAAGAGGCAACCATCTGAAAGCAGGAACAGGCAGCCAAGTGGTCAAGTTAGGTATACGAGTCCCTCTTTAAGCAGTTAAGAAGGGCCAGAGATCAGGCTATAAGTGTTAACTCCTTCAAGTGTTCAGCAGAGGAACTAGTAGGTTCTATGTATCCTTTTCATTTTACTTGTTTTAACTTTTATTTTTATTAACACATGTTTGCTATATATAACAATTACACTCATCACAGGAAGTTGGTACATGTACATAGAACATCTTTTTTTTTTTTTTGTCTTTTTGAGACAGGGTCTCTCTATGCAGTTCAGGCTGGCCTTGAGCTCACTTTGTAGCCTAGGTTGGTCTTGAACTTGCAACGATCCTCCTGCCTCAGCCTCCCGAGTGCTGGGATTGCAGGCGTGAGCACCATGCCTGGCTAGAACATCTTAATTTTTTTTATTCCCCTTTTCCCTTCCTTCTCTCCCACTTCTCTCCATCCCTTGATCTCCTTTCCATTTGCAAAAGTTCCAAACCCCAGATTTCTATTAAAAGTCTCATTATCCAATCAACTAATATGAACACTTCTTATTTCCAAAATGGAAAGTTATTTTATACATCCCTTATGATAATTACCATGCCTTCCATTATGGTGTAATAAGTAGAATTCTAAAATGACCCCCGTGATTTATGGGGTCTGGGTCCCCTTTTTTGAAAATAAATAGCAAATGTAACCCACCCCTAACCGAAAAGATGCGGCAAAGGTGATTAGACGGGTTTCTAAGCATAGGATAATTATGGTACAGCGAGGCACGCACAAGGCTCCTAATGATTGCAAGACTTTTAAGGGAGCAAATTAATAAATGCAAATACTTAAAGTTATACTTTATTCTTAGTCCTGGAGAGTTTATTAAAACATGAGCTGCTAGAGTGTTTTTCCAGAATTCCTGACTTAGCTTTGATTTAGCTACTAATAACTTGAAATTCTAAGTCCCTCGAGGTTGTTAATGCTGCTGTCCCTAGACCACACTGTGATCACTACTATTTAATATCTAGCTAGTTTCTGCTACATTAAAATTTTTTATCTAATAGAGCTGATTTCAATGCTTTGCTTAATCTACTAAAGTTCCCAGGCTAAATATAATGTAAAACACATACCCAGTATAAAATCTTAACAGTTCACTGAAATATATTGCCAATAAGAGCTATTCGAAAATAACTGAGGTTTAAGATTTGAAAACCGATCAAGTATTTCAAATCTGGTTTATGTTACTCTGACATAACACATAAAACACTCTGACAATATAATGACTATGGTAACATGTAGAACAAGTATCATGCAAAATTTCTATTTAATACTTTTAACCTTGTGAGTGCTTTGCTGTTTCCAAAGCACTCCTTCTGGTTGTGTCTCAGTATTGATGTCAGGAGGTCAAGTCCCTGAGTAACTTGCATATATTTTCCATGTAAATAAGCTGAAGCTTGAACAGGTCAAGGATTTTTACCCAGGCTGTGCTGACAAGAAACTGGAGTTAGACTCAAACACATGAAAAGGATGCCAGAACCCTGTCTTCACAATTGATTCACAAAGCAGCACTGAAAAAGAGTAAACTATGCCGGGCGTGGTGGCGCACTCCTGTAATCCCAGTATTCGGGAGGCTGAGGCAGGCGGATCACTGCAAGTTCGAGACCAGCCTGGACTACAAAGTGAGCCTAAGGCAGCCTGAACTACATAGTGAGACCCTGTCTCAAAAAGACAAAAAAAAAAAAAAAAAGAGTAAACTGATCATAAGAACTAATACAAAATATCAAGTTATGCATTAATGATGCTGATAGGTATTCAGCCTATAGCCTGCATAAGGAATTTTTACAAGGAAAAAAAGTAAGCTTACTTGTGTCATCTCATCCTATTTATCAAGGGCTATGACACACATGCTTGGATAGTAGACATGGAGGTTTGACTAACGTCCTCACTAATTATGTAGTAAAGTGGGGTCCACCAGCTACACCTGAAGCATACTTCACCATCCTAAAGCAAAATAAAGCAACTCACGGCAAGTGGAGGGCTTTAGTTACTGTGCTGCAATACTCACAGGGTTTCACAGATTAGACAGAATAAGATTTGCCTAGATAATGAGGGTCCACACTGATGCTGAGTGAGGTTTTCATGACTTTAAGAAAAAAGAACTTATTTGCTAAAATGGCTCCAACTAGATCTGGCTTCTCTATAAAATGAGGGTTACCAGGTGTCCTACTTCTTTAGGGAATGTGCTACTTTCCCACAAATCACCCTGTGTATCAAAGCTAAAATAGGGCAGTAAAAATGGCTTTTTTTTTCCCTGTGATGTGCTCCCTCTGGTCTGACTTACTAAGTTTCCACACTCTTCAGTGTCTGAGTTAGACATTCTTTCCCAAAATGAAAAAAACCAGAATCTGAAATAGCATGACCTCTGCATTTTCTGTAGCTGAATACAATCACTAGGAGAACAATTTCCACCAATCAGGCTAGCCAGCTTCCCTGGGTTCCATACCTCCACCCACAGTCTCAGCTGAAGGCTCCAGACATCAGAATCAGGATTTTTCTGTGTCCTGCCTGAGATGGTCTCAGTCTCCTGCAAGCTGAATGCTCAGATGTAACCTTTCCCAGGAAATTCTCCCTCAGCCACCACATACCCTCCTCTCCAACACCCCACACACACACGGCTAGAATTAACCTTTCTCTTCCCCATTCCTCTACAAGATTCTTTTTCTACTTCTCTTAAAGTAATTCTAACAGGCCATCCAGTAATTTAGTCTCCAGCAGGGTGAACTTCATGGCTCCTAGGAAGTAATACAACCCATTAGGTAGTTTCATGAATCTGTGAGCCTTCAATGCAAGTTTTCAAATAGATTGATCCCTTTTTAGCAAATTTCTATTCAACCAAAAAAATTTGGGTCAGATGTCTTTGCATAGCCTATATTCCTGGTTTTATATAGTTAATTTAAGTCTTCTTTATGGTACTGGGTTCCTACATATCCTCTGTTGTAACACTTACCTTGTAATTAGTGTAGTCATTACTTTACATGTCTGTCTTCTGAACTACACCACTGTGCATTCATCAAGATAGGCTAAGGCCTATGGCATAATGTAACACTTGGGTGTCAAGATTTGACAATGGAAGTTCTGAACAATTTCCACTGAATGATGAGCTTATGCTGAATTTCACACTGTCCAGTAGATGGGACAGGTGTACCCAGCATGTCATACTTGGTTACGGTGGGATAGCAGAATTACATAATTGCCAAGGGTTCAATAGGATTTATTCCTAAATTTGTTTATGCAAATGTTACTATAAGATTTTTATTAAATCCTACATTAACAAGTGAAATATGAGGATTTAAAAAGATAGTTATTCCCATGAAAACCAAGATGAATGCTTTATAAATATTGGTAAGTACACTGCAAACACTGGTATTTTTCTTAATTGCATAATTTGATTAAGCAAGACAACTGAAAAGGAATGGGAAGAAATTAGGATGAATTCTACTGTGCTTATTTCTTCATATTACGATGGCATTTTGTGAAGATGTTTCATGAACTATTTTAGATTTTTGAGTCCTATAGTAGAAAAAAATGTGTTATAAAGAGAAAAAACTATGAAAATATTAAAAATCTTAAATTCTCATTGAACTTAACATGTATGTTTTTTAAAAACAGGTGTGACATTTCTCCTCGTATTATGCATCCTATTGCAATTACTATATTTCTGTGCTTAGATTAGTCAAGGATTTGTATAGGTTAAGAGTTATTTATAACAATTTTAATTTCATAGGGGTTACATTTTCAAGGTCAAATCTCTTTCCCAAAGCATACTTCCATTTCTTCTTATGATAATCTAGTTCTACTAAATTTGAGGAACAAAATACAGAAAAATACATTCATGATCTAAAATAATCCTAAATTGAATGTTACTATTCATCTCCTATAGCAGTCAATAATCTCATTAAGTACTTCTGCAAATAGAAGATGCAATAGAATAATCATATTCTCCAAGGAAAAAGCTCCCTTTCAACAATTTTGTTTTAAAACCAACAAGCTTGCGACAAACCAGTCCTCCAGGTTCCAGCCACCCTTGAAAGAAAGTTCTCTTGAATACTGGGTCTAACAGTGTTCATTTAGTTTTTTCTACTCTTCAGAATGAATTCCTTTCAGATCAACATTTTTCAAAGCATCCGTAATTTTTAGAGAATCTCTGTCAAAACTATGAAGAGATTGAAGTATTAAAATAAGGATGTTTAGCTGGGCCTGGTGGTACATGCCTGTAATCCCAGAATTTAGGAGGCTGAGGCAGGAGGATCGTTGAGAGTTGGAAGACAACCTGGACTATAAAGTGAGCCTAAGGCCAGCCTGAACTGCATAGTGAAACTGTCTCAAAGAGACAAAAAACAAAATAAAATAAAATACAGATAAAGAATTTTGTAATAGAAACAAAAAGACATAATGACAGTAAAGCATTGATATAGTAGAAAATTAGCAGGTTAATAAAGGACAAAATATTCTGTGGAGAACAAAGTAAAAGAGAAAGCTTAACCACAACAGACTGAAAGCCAGAAAGTTTCTAAAGGATTAATGTATCACCTTTCTGGGCAGCACTTTGCCAGTGTGTACCAAAAAGTTTTAAAATGTATTCTCTTTGATCCAGAAAATCTTCTTTCAGAGATTTATGTAAAAATCAAAAGATTGCCAAATGCAAGTTTAAAATATTCTGAAAATAAAATGTCTAATTAAAATATGACTCTATGACTGAAAATTATAAAGCTGTTAAAATGATTTGAGTTGTAGATAAGATATTCACAAAAATGTAAATATTCTGAATTATAAAAGATCATATGTAATTTTCATTTTTTCTCAGACTCTTAAAATCTTCTACATTTGTTTTGAATTTGTGTCTGTGCTCCAAAAGTTTTTGTTAAACAATTTTCTTTTGTAGATTTTTATCTCATTCAAAAGCTTGTGAAAAATGAAATGAAGTCTCGAAGTAAAAAACAGCTTTTTGGTAAGTCACAAAAAAAGAGAACTCTAATATATTCTGTTACTCCCAATAATCAAAATTACTAAGAAATTACTAAAATTGTGGAGTGGTTATATGATCCAAACATTCAAATCAGGGATGCATCTTTTAAAATTATAAAACAAAAATGAGATTTAAATGTCATTGAAAACTGCCATTAACTATCTAGTGATCCTAGACTGTAAGGTAGAAAATAGTAAAGATAAAATTTAAGAAACATAAACATAAATATTATATACTCACACTATATTTGAAGTCTGAATTTCATCCAGGTTTTGTACATATATGTTTGTGAATAATGTTTACAATAATCTGAAGTTTGATCTAAAATTTTCCTAAAATATATTTGATACCATTGGTAAAATCATTCATCAAAGAGATCGTATGGAAAATTTGTACAGATCAATAATTGATTACTACAGAAAGAATTTCCCCCCATGTGTTGTGGCTTTTCAAGAAAGTATTCTAACACCTCTAACCCCAAACTTCTGGTGAGGACCCTACATGCTAAGAGGGCAATCTAAACACCCGATTCCCAAACCGTTTTCTGTCAACCTTAAGCTATCAGTTTGCAATACTTTCTGTTTATAATTTAACCAAGTTCCCAAGATTTTCCTTGCCTCAACAGATACAACAGACATTTTAAAACATAGATCATTAATGGTAAATTTTAGCAAATAAAACATTGCTAGAGTATGGTTGATACTAAACTTAATTACTAAAAAAATTCTTATGTCAGTTACTAAAACACCCAAATCTACCACTTAAACTTCTTTTAATTCCCACCAATAAAGACTTACTTTCCCATTCCACACCCCTGAAGAAGGGGTCACATTTCCAAGTAGGCTTCCTGTCCTAAACTCCATGGCAGTCTGTAAGTCTTGTAACTAGAGGTAGGGGAGCAGAGATTTTACAGCATGAAAATTTATTGCCACATGAATTTTTATTATAGAAACTTTCAGAAGTTGGGGACTATAGAAATGTACAATGAAGAAAATCAATTACATTAATCTGGTGTCCAAAGACTACCATAGCAAATAACTTGTTTATTTTCTTCCAGTTTACAGCTACACATACACAGAAATATACACACAAAATTCGATATTCTACTACTGACATATTTTTCCTTTATCATGCAAAACTCCTTAAAATCATGTTTTTCAATAGCTATATGAAGCTGCGGCTATGTCGTTATCTTCATTATTGAGCATTAAAAATGAAAAATCATCTTATCAGAGGAACAAGATTATCTAATCTATTTGCAGTAGTAAAACTTAACATTAGTAGAAATCTTAAGGGACCAATTTCGGTCTCTTTTCTTATACTCTTCATTGACACACCTTAAATGTTCCACTCACCCTACACACTTTGAAGGTTCCATTCAGTTTACAGCTATCACTTAATATAGTATTTACCACTTTTTAATTTTTTTTAACTTTTCAATTGTGAGTAAGGTGTTATGTTAAGTGGAGCTGATTTACCTCAGTTTAAAATCTGTGGCAATTTCTCACATACTTCCTGCTAACCTTTCTAAATAGCTACAGAGGTATAATTAAGAGAAGAAGCAAGTGTTTTCCCAACTGTGGTTCCTGGACTGGCAGGATGAGAGATCCCTGAGAATCTGCTAGAATGATAATTCTTAGACATTGCTCCAGGCCTATGAAAACATAAACTCTGAGGATGAGCTTAAAGATCTGTGTTTTAGCAAACCTCCATGTTATTCTGATGCCAGCTCAAGTTAGAGAACCTCTATGTTACCCTAGAGACAGACCATGCTGTGGAGGTATGCCATTGTCACCTAAGTATCACCACCTGGGCTCAAAAAGTTCTTTGAATGAGCTGATGCATATCATTCATCTCAGCAGCATTTCAGTAACAGGGGACTACATCTACTGTAATCTGAACTCTTTGGTACAATCACAACAAATATGCTCCTTAATAATACAAGGAGTAAATTTCTTGCAAGATCTGTAACCAAACTGAAAGAAATGTTATCTTAGCCTATCATTTCTATTCCCAGGTGGGAAGCTGCCCAAGAAGGCAAATAGTAAACATGGATAAACACACAGGCTGCCAAATGGGTTTCCTAGTCACTTTCTTGGGACACAACATTTGACACTCACAATTAAAGGAGAGGTTTATTTTGGCTCATGCTTTTAGTCCATAATCTGGTGGTTCCAAGGCAAAAATATCAAGGTGAAAAGCAAGGGAGAAGAAAATTGTTCACTTAAAGGTCACCAGGAAGCAAAGAGAGAGAGACAGAGAGAGAGAGAGAGGGAGATTGAGAGAGAAGAGGGGAAGCAAAGAGGGAGATATATCCTTCCAGGTCATAATCTCCCCATGACCCTCCTCTTCTGACTAGGCCCCACTACCTAACATCACATTTACCTACAGTGTTCCCATGATTCAATTAACTTCCAAAATCTTCCCCTATGAATACATGAGGCTTTGGGGGGATATCTAGATATAAACCAAAACAGTAATTCTTTATGCATTTAACTTGAGGCAGGTTTTAGCATACTGTGTAGTTTCTAGACAGATTATTGATAAGCTAGAACAACTTATAGAAGTTGTTTTTATTTCCTTTTTGTACTTTTCAAATTGAAAAATATTGGTCTCATATACACTAATCAATCATCAGGGACTATATGCTATTTATGTCTGCTTTGAAGAAACATTCTCAAAGGAAAGGTGACTCTGTTGTGACATTAGGGAATTTGAATAAACAGGAATATGTGCCCCCTTGAAAAAGCAAATTATAGAACTAGAAATACCTTCTGGAAGTCAGGGATTCCAATTGTTTAGGATAATAGTAAGAGAGGAGATTATAGCCCATTTTCTCCCTCCATTCATTGTGAGGTAGTTACAAAGCCATGAGTTTGGCACCAGTGATAGAGTCCTCTGTGTAACTCTAGAGATTTATAAGAAGAGCATTAAGCCTTTCACTCTCTGTTATTCCCAGTCTTGACTTCAAAGTTTTCTGAAGACTTTGAAGAGCTCCTGAGGAATACTCCTCCCCCACAGTACAGAACTCAATTTCAGACTCTCAAATTACAGAAACATAAAAGAAGTTTAGGGAGTACTGAAGCAAATGCCTTCACTTGTCAGATGGTAAAATGAAGTAGGTAGAAGGAAGGTTTATCCGTATTATACAGTGACTATCAGCTAGACCTCTACATTTTCAGGTCCAGCACCCAGTATCACATCACCAGCCTCCGTCTCTACCGACGCCATCCCAGTGACTAAAGGCCCTTGTCATTAGAATGTGTTTACACAGCACTAAAACGAGGTATGCATGATCCAGTTCAACTTCATTTCTTCTCATTCTGTCCTCAAATGGAGACGCAGAATGTTGATTGGTTCCTCTGAGAAACAAATCCATGTAGTGTACCTAACAATCTTTTATAATAACTTTTATCCTACAATTCAGACAACAGAACTCGAGATCATTTGATCTACCCCTTCCAACTGGTCATTATGGAAGAGTCAAAAAAAAAAAAAGACAAACTGCTGTGAACTGCCTCTATTGTTACAGATTGTGAAAAAAGGAAGAGAAACATCTCAGTAAGTCTGACACATGACTGTTGAGCCTTTTGTGCTGACGAAAATGGAAAAAAAAATGAAATTATCTTATGTAACGAAATAGCACCATGTGATGCTGTGAGTAGCTTGACATAAAAGACCACCACCATTTTCTGTAGGCAAGGGTCAACTGCTCCGCATCGACCAAATTTGTTTTCTGCTTTTGTTAAAATATCTTTGAAATAGCCACAGCTCTCTAAGATTTTTAGGAGTACAACCTTTAGCTCTTTCACACTGCTTTTTGTGTAGTAGTAATAAACTCCTGAGGAACATGGTATTAGAACAAAAGATAAGGAAAAAAGTCATGAAAGAAGTCATCGTGTTTGTGCTTGGAGGAACAAAGAAAGGCTTTTGACATGAATGTTTACAGTAATTTGGGGAAGAACACATTATTTTTCACTGGGTTCACTTATTTTTACAATGCATGAAATTAGAAATTTACTGTTTACGCTCTATGAGAACTTTAAAGGTTATAGTGAAGTAGATTCATACTATTTTGGTGACATGAGTCAGTAGACAATACAGAAGCAGGAGAAATACATTATCAGATCAATGTCACCAGCAACAGAATTTTATCAGTCTTTCTTTCCTAGCCTATGTGTATAAACTTAAACATTTACATAATATATAAATATAATTTACTCTTCTAAAACATCTGATAAATCTTTTTAACAGTTAGAAACTGTCAAGAATAAAGTCATAAAATCCAAAACACGAAAGTTAACATCAGTTTCTCTGCATTTTCCAAAAATTCAGAAAATATAATGACTAGAACAAATCTCCAAGCACAGGGTTTTGTATCAAGGAAAAAATACGCACACACATAGAGTGTTAAGCTTTGGAGCTGTATCTCAGAGTATGAATACTAAGAAACCTAGCAGTCTATGCTGATGATCACTTCATCTGGTGCTACAGTTTAACAAAATCTCATCAGTAAAATTTGTAAGGTAATTTAACGGATCAAAGGAGGGATTTCTATGTTCCAAATGTTTATCTGCCCGCTTTTAGCTCAATGTGTTTTAGGCCATTACAACAATCAGTGTAGCCATTTTCAGCAAAAGATGATTACGTTCTTATTTCTATTGTGAAGTCTTAATTCTGAGTGTACCAGTTAGTTTACCTAAATCCTTTCCAATTCCACGTGAATGCATCTGAAAACATTGCCAGTAAAAAGAATGAAGGAGCAAAAAGAATTAGGGTAATAAGGTAAGGAAATAAAGATGTGGAATATTACCCTGTGTTCTTTGCTGTGTGAAAATTCAGTTTGTAACAATTAGATACAATAGCTGAAAAAAATAGCAAAACAAAAGCGTAATTTTATTAATGTAATAGGATTTGCCACAAAAGAACAGATCTAATTCAGGTTGGCTAAATCAGTAATGGTTATAAACTAAGTCACCTAATTATATGAAATAAAAATAAGAAGTTCAGCTTCTGTACCCTTGCATATGACCTTTATCTTGGGTTATTTTAGATGTCTCCCCACAACCCTAAGAGTACAACAAAGTTATCCTAAACTGGTGGCTTTAAACCAGCAGTGAGTTGCCCCCCAGGTGACATGTGACAATATGTGAAGACATTTTTGATTGTCACAATTTGAGAAATGCTACTGGTATCTTGTGAATATGACCCAGGGATTCTGCTGAATATCCCTTAATGCTCAGAATACCTCTCACAGGAATTATCAGAGATGAAATGTCAGCAGTTCAAGTTGAACAGCCAGCCCTGCACTAATCATAGGATACACAGCATCCAATGCAGTTATGTGTTATGCAAATGCCTACTTTCTGGTTCAGCCCATTCTAAGGAGACTAATGTGCTCCAACTGGAGTTACTGCCCACTAAACTAGTACAATGTTTGCATTCTGTAAAGTGTATTCATCAGGGCAGTGGCATTTATTTTATTTAAGATACAGCATATGTTCTTTCTTTGTTCTGAAATAGAATTGTAATAAAGCAAATGACATTTAATTTTATCACCATGTTTCTGCTATATTCTTTGACACACATATACGGAGAGCATATTTTGAATTTCTCCTGCATATCTGTTGATTTTTGCTTGTTTTTTTATTGTTCTTACTTTTGTAGTACTGGGAATCTAACTCAGGTCCATACACCTGCTAAGCAAGCTTTCTACCACTGAGTCCTATATGTATGGATTTTTGAATGGAAAAAAATGTTGATTTTTGCTACCTTTCTTTGTAGAGAAATATGACTTCATTTTTTTTCTCTTTTTCTAACAGGGTTCCTGTTGTCATAGTAATCATTGATTTAGTACAACATGTTTGTTCCTCCTTTTAAAAAATCAGTTTCCATTCCTGCCAAGAAGGAACATATTAATCTACTTATTATGCTAGGTTGGGGAAGCTGAAGGCCACATAAATTATCATTTATGCAAAATTTCCAAAATGTCAATTGTTAGTATTTTTTATGCCAAGAACTCTACCCTGTCTTGGAGAGGAAGTGGGGCACTGACCTCAAAGATTCTGGAGCTAAGAAAGTAAGGTTTCAGTTCTTTTCCCACAGAGTTCCCAGCAGAACGTGAAGCCTCAAACTACTAAGGAGAAGTTAAGGTCCACCTAAGAAAACTAATTTCCTATGTGTAAATTTAAAAGACCACTGACACCCAGAAAAAGGGCAATGCATAAAACACTCTTTAAGATAAAAGTTTACCTTAATCTTAGTTCTAATGCAAAAATACCAATAACCACAAATAAAAAGGTGCTAGGAGATGTCTGATAGAAAAAATGAGAAAATATTATTAGAAATTAAAATCAGCAGTTTTAATTCTTCATTAAGCAAAAGTCCTATTTGAATCTGCTGAGTTGACTTCATTCTTTCCAGTATCACATACATTAGATCACATCTGACCTGCTCCTGCTATTCATACCACAAATTACATATAAACACATGTATCTAGAACTGGATTTGTGTAACTGGTGCTCAAAGCTAGAAGGCCCAGTCTCTTTCCAATGGCTCAATTCAAATGCACTGGCTCTCCTGGCTTTGGTGCGCAACCTCTACTAGGAAACACCACTTATTTCCTTGGGTTATAGTATTTGAAGTAGAGAAAGAAAGCAGAGGTTGGACTTAGTTTCCCACCATGACATATTTACCACTCTAAGTGAAGAAAGGGAGCAGAAGAGAAACAAAAGTGGAACTGTAAGAATTTCAATTTTAAGCCATATCTGCTTAATACCAGAGTTCTGGGAACTCAAATTTAATACGTTGGGAAAGGGATGATTAGGACGTGCAGTAAAAACTGCTTCTTATCCAAAGGCTTGACAGCATTAGATAACAGTTTACATGTAAACTTCAATGCAAGAAAGATCTATTCTATATGAGAACAGATTGAAGGGATGGAGTCCATTCACTCTGCCTGATAGGGTACAGAGAGCGAATGCGTACTGCATTTAACACACCTCTGTGCCAGCCCAACAATATTATTCTATAAATTCAGCATATTTTCTATTATTTCCTACTGGGAACAAAGATTTGGCTATGCATTTCCTTTTAACTTCACGGAAATGGACAAACAGTTAAAGGGAAGAAAGATAATGTTTCCTGAACCCTTGGAAGTTTTGCTGAAAACAGCCTTAAAGGAATTCATCCTTTTTAGAAAGACGAAAAGTTAATAAAATATTTTTAGATCAATAGGTCTCTAAGGGAAAACGTGAGAAGTATGCATCTGCCAGTAAATAATGCATTCCACTGTGCCAGATATGACCACTGTTTCCCTTTAAATCTGTGGTCACAAAGTGTGTTTCTTAAGTAGGCAGCCACTTAAAGGTATCACCTTCCCCGTAGAACTTTAGTTTTCAAATACTCAACCATGAATCTCTAAGATGAGATGAATTAATGGGTGAGCTATAAACCATTTATATCCTAGTCTTCAATTCTGCTGCCCATAATAATACTAACATTCTACGCTAGGGGCCCAATGCAAATTTAAAATCCCTAGAAGATGATAATAGATATTTGAAAGAAATATATTACAAAACAAGACTGCACCAAAACATCAAGGTGCAGGCTGGGGATTTAGCTCAATGGCACAAGTGCCTTCCAGGTAAACATGAGGCCATAAGTTTGATCCCAGGTACAAAAAACAAAACAAAACAAAAAACTAAGATGTGAGACCTCTTTTCAATTATTCATATAGCCTGGAAATGCTCATTGACAATGAAAAAGTTGCAATAAGAAATACTTCATTATCTTGTTAAATTTTTGTAGAATTTGATTTTTTCATTGAGAAGAAAAAAGATTACTGGTGTAAAAGAGCTTGTACCTCTGTTAAGCAGTACCCTTTAACAACTACAATCTCTAATAACTAAATAAAATACAAGAGAGATAAACAATAGGCTGCTATATCCATGACTATTATTCTTACAATAATGACATGAGTTTCTGGGTCAGCATTTTAGATAGTTTACAAAAAGTCACTATTCAGGATGGTGTCAGGAAAAGTATGCATTCTTGGCTTGTGAGAGATTTGCTAGATTCTAGGCAGGAATATTAAGGTTCAAATCTGCAGCTTTCATGGCTCTGAGAAAGTAATGTCAGAATCTTTCTCCTAAACATGGTGATCAGAATATTTCAATACTCCATGTATTGACTGGATCAAAAATGGAACATTCTTTTATGAATTTAGGAAAAGCAGACACGGAATTCTTAAAGTAATCCCTGGCAAGTAACAGAGATCCAGGAATGTGTTTTCCTCCACCCTTGCCTTAATCTCTTTCTAAACTACACTCCGCCGTTCAGTCCTAATGGCACATACATTCCATCAGTTTACGAGCTCCATGATGGTCTAGCTTATAACCCTCAAGTCAGTTTTTCTCAGTTGATACAAATAAGAATTAAAGATGACAAAGTTCATGATCAATTCCAACAAGAATAAACCAGCTTGTCTTAGTTCACTGTCAAAGCCCATTTGGACCATGTTTCCCTGCTCACAAGGGTGAGAACAAGCTTCAAATCTCACTGGTGAAAAATCAGTGCAAGAAGCATTGACAACCAATCATAAACACAAGCAACATTTATACACTTGGGGGTTAATGTATGATCATTATTGTATGTCTGGATACATCTGCTGAATATGACCATCCCAAATAAGTCTTCTCAAGATTGGCTGCACATCATGTATAAAGCTTCATAACCACAATGGGGCTCAGACCCTATCCCAAGAAAAGCAGAGCAAAAATGTTCACAAAATGAAAGCACTCGCATCAGAAGCGCCACTCTGTGAATCAATAGAAAGAGATCAGAAGTCAAAAGTTAATAGTCTTTCTTCTTCTTCGAATCATCAGCATTTGCACCAATTTCTAGGACTGGCTCCATGACCCAGAGTACTTTCTTAAAGTGGGACACAGGCTGCTCCAAATCCAGACGTAACACCGCATTTATTACGGTTGGGTGGATGCTGCCACACAGAAAATGGCCCGTAGGACATTAAACTTACACATTAAGCAGCTGAGAAAATGCATGCTTCAATGCCAGGGAAAAAAACAGAGTGGAGAGACCCTCTGTTCACTGGTCACTGGTGCCAGCTTTGGCAAAACAGCATTTTCTTTCTGCAGTTGCTGAAAGAAAATAATGTATCATTATGAGCATTTTAGCTCACGCTCAATGCAAAGCTGATTAAAGGTTGAAGAGAAAAACAATGTGCCTCAGGGCCTCCTCCTAATCTTTATCTGCTTCTTCAATTCCTCTGATTGGCTTGGCCTCCCTCATTGACGTTTTTACTAGACCTCTGTCAGCAGAGGGGCCTCTTCAGCCAGGTTACGAACAAAAGCACCGTATCTAGATCCTTTTCCTATTCACAGTATTCCCAGCTATCGTCAGAATCTTGCTGTTTGTTGGTACTTATTGTTCAAGTTTAAATAACTTAAAAAATGCAATGGAAATACAAGTTACATTATAAAAAATAGAAAACATAGATTAACATAAAGAAAAAACATCCATTATTATACTGTCAATGATTAAGAACTAGTCACATAATTTGCAAATGCATTTTATGTGCATATTCTTTTTTTCTTTCACCAAAATTCAGGGACAAAAGTTTAACATCATAAAATCTTCCATTTGCACAAAATAAAACACGCATCCTCATTTTGTCAATAATTACTCATTTAGAACACTGAAAAAGATATAATTACATAACATTTCTTCATAATTTCCATAACTGTCGATATATTGATATTTTGCCTGTTTAAAATATTTTGCTAATACAAACTATACTAAAATGATACCAGTCGCTCTTGTTCAACTGCTAGTACCCCACCCTTACTGACTGTTGGCACAACTTCAAACACTATAGAAGAAAACAAATTCTGATATTAAGAAAGTCTCTCATTGTATCTTACCCACAAACTGGCCAATATGCATTGCTGACATATCCACATGCTTTACAAAAAAAAAGAACAACTGTCATTCACTGAAAGGCAGTAAATATATATTTGGCAAAAGATTTTGAAAACAGACTTCTAAAAATGAAACAAAGAAAGAGGAAGTACCAATATTCCCAAAATTCTGAATGAGGGAACATCTGTCAGAGATTCATTAGCCAGGATTAGTTATAGTTTTGAAAGTCTTATTTTATTTACTAACATTTCCATTTCCATAAAAGAAGAAAGAACAGGAAAGGGAGCTAACATATCTACTTCTTTTCCCTTTTACTAGATTAGATCAGAACTACAAAAGCGGTGGAAGATTTTCTTTTAGCTTCCCAACAAGAAACCTAGAAAGTTAGCTGCAGTTAACATGACGCCAGGGAGCAGTAAACGTGAGATTCGCTGACACCAGTTTGTGACATCTTTTCTTAAATCTCCTTCTTCCACATTCTGCCCTAGCATGAAGTAGTTTGGAGAATAACTATCAGAAATACATGACTATGTGTTGTGGCCACTGGGTCTGGGCCACAGGGTTACTGGGCTCCAGGTCGGGGTCATTTTAGCATAAATTTTGTAGAATTCTTGGAGAAATTAGTTGAAGGAATTTTAGGCAGGTTCAGAATGGTCCAGGCTCTACAGATCTGGTTTTAAAAATTAAAAAGCTGACTTTTCATCTAAATCTCACCAGATGAAAAAACTATCTAAATGCTCCCTAGGGACCTTAAAGTGTGTTTCCAAAAATGCTATACTGTGGGAAACACTATTAGATAACTCTCCCCATTTTTTTGAACCAAAGAAATTTGGAAAAAATCACGGAAGAGAAAGACTGTGAAGATGTAATAATAGGTCACAAGTGACAAAATAAAAAGTACTTTACTGTATTTCTAAATTCCTTAGCCAATGAACAACCTGTACCATAAGTTACTTAATTGAATTCCATTTACCAAATAGGTAATTTTGGTGGCAGGTGAACAGTGTCAGAGGCTGAAGGTAGACCTTAGAAATGAAAGGGAAAGATGGAGATTGAGGGGAAGACTTATCCAGGAAAGGAAAAGAAAAGGAGTCTGAATGGCTATCTGAGAATTCACAAAGGAAATCAAAGGCTGTGCAAGTCAAAAGCCCTGGCAAGACAGTAAATTGATTTCACATCACACAATGCATCGACTAGATTCTTTATTCATAATCTTTTGTTTTCTCTTGGCCTGTGGACAAGTCCTTGGTAAAATTTCCATGGATCAGGTGGAAAGGAAAAGGGTGAGAGTCAGGCTGAGGGGCAGGAGGCCAGAGGGTGTTCCTGCTGACCAGCTCAGGGGGAATGATCTGCCTTCCTCAAGCTGAGAATGCAGCAAGAGAGACAAAGAGCCATGGGAGATAAGGCGGGCTGGGAAGGGCTCTCCTCAGAACACTGGGAGAGATTTTGGCGCTGATGTCAGAAAAGGAGCATCTGCCTTCTTAGGTCTTTGTCTGCCAATTGGCAGAGGGCGCGCAGTCCAGAGTGCCAATTCTCTTTGTAATAAGAAAGGCAGGAAATGGACAGGAAATATCAAACACAGTGGGAAAGGCCACATTTGAAGGACATGAGAGAGAGAAGAGAAAGGAAGCCACATGGAGTCTGGGTGATTCCGAGGTGAGCAAGGCACCCATATCTCATATTTGACAGCACTGTTTTCACAGTTTACAAAACAGACACCAACACATTGAAACCTCACAGTGGGCTTGAACGGTGGGCATCATTATCACTGTTTTCTTGTGGAAGAAACCGTCACCCCAAAATAAGTGATACTTTTCATTGCAAATTTTCTTTTATGAGGCAAATGTGCTTTCTCCTATATCTGAGCAGTTTCTCTGAGGCATATCTGAACTTCCCTGTGTTATACTCCAATACCACTTACTTTGAGAAACCAACATTTTTGGGAAACTATTTTAATTCCACTCCTGAATAATATGGTGCAGTTTCTCCTACCTATCTGCCTTTGTTCATGTTATTTTTCCCAGCTGAACTCCTTTGGCCACATACTGTCAAAATGTTACTCACATCTTCCAAGATTGGAATCTCCATGTTATTTATGATATCTTGATAATATTTTTATCATGATTGGTATTATATATATTTATATACATTTTTCTTCCATACTAAATTTTATTTTTATTCTTAATGCCTAGTAAAATTCCTTGCAGAATGAGGAAATTGCTTTCAAACAATGGAGTAATCAGAAAGAAAAACTTCGTGAGTTCTTAATATGTCCTTCTTTGTCACAAAAAGTGAAAAGAAAAATTCCCTGAAGCTTAAGAAGATTTTTATTACATTAAGTGAAGGATTTCAGTAAATAAATTACATATGTGATATCTATAGAAAGCTCTCTATGTCTATGTTTCAGTATTAATCTGATATTTTGTCTATGGGGCTGAGAAGCTATTTCACTAAGATTGGTAAATTATTTAAATCTTCCAATCTTTTTTTTAATTTTATAAGTCATGTGCATAAATACAGAGGTCAGTACTTATTAAAAACTGTACAATTAGGTACTAAAAAATATGTGCAGGTTTTCTTACATATTTCTATTTCAAACTTCAGGGCACAATTTTAGACTTTTATTGATTCAAACAGAAGTATTGAACAGAATCTGAAATTTTCTTTGATGTTTCTTATTTGAGATTAATATCATCTTTCTTTAAGTTTATGGCTGTCATGTTTTCAGCACTAAAGGGAAATTCTGTACACAGGACTTCCATTCACTCTTTTCCCTCCCTAGGAAAGTGACAGGAAAGCATCACAGTTTTGTCCTGGAGTCACCAGTCACCCATTCACTTTGAAACCTGTGCTTCTCTCCAAGTTAAGCTTTTACTACTAGCTACTGACACAAATGTGGCATTGGTTTTCATTTGTGACTTGTTTCTACAGAAATGAGTCACAGTTAACAAAATTAAAGTCATGAATTTCTTCCCTAATTAGACATTTGTGTCTTTCATAAATGACACTCAACTGTGTAAGATGTAAGTCTAAAATACAATATACATCAATACCACCATGTGAAATCATTTTGGAACTTAAATTTAGATTTAAATTTAGATTGATATTTAAATTTAGATTTAAATTTAGATTGATATTTAAATTTAGATTTAAATTTAGATTGATATTTAAAGTTAATCCTCAGTGTATGGGAAACATTAAAAATGAGGTAAACTAAAATATCAAGCAATTTGGCATTATTCGGTATACCATGCCAATTTCCTTTATTCAAGAGCAAACATTTCACAAAACAATTCTCCCATTAAACCCAAGCATTAAGAAAATCGTAGAGATTTAATGGCTCAAAGAGGAACCACACTTGTTCCCTGGTTAGTAACTGAGCACTGTAAACTTCCAGGGAGTTTTCTCAGTGGCTCTGCTATGAAAAATGCCAGTCTCCACTCTCCCATTTCCCCCAGGAAACAGAAGTCATCATCTTTGTCCATTAACTGAAGTTTTCTTTATTGAGAAAGACATTATACTGATCACAATTGAGATAGCTTAGATCTTTACCTATAGCAGTAAGTTGAGTAAATTTCTTTTAATTTTGAAACTGTTAAGTCACTGACTATCTGACTCCTTAGGTATTTTAGGCAGTCTTCTTAGGAACCTAGAAATCTTTCTGTTACAATGTCCTCTGGCTGTCTTTCTTTTTTTAGTCAACCTAAAATTCAACATTAGGTTCAGACAAGTAAGAGAACAATTACTGTGTGAGATTCAAAAAGTACAGAACCTATTCAAAGAAGGCACTCATGTCCAAAACAAATGTGTAACTAATAATAAAGAATAATATCATTGTCTTTGAAGGCAAGACCATGAAAATATAGCTTTGAAGTAAAATTAAACTCTTAACAGTGCTGTATGTGTCCTAAAGGAAATAAGCCAAAAACTTCTGCTATTCCTCAATATTAGGTACCACTATTTCACTTGATTATTTGAACATGTATTTTTTATAAATTTTAGAGCATTGGATTTGCAGATCAACTGGTACCTAATAGAAAATATTAAAGTATGATGATAAAGTATATTTAGCAATGTGAACAAATTTCTATATAAGTTTCTTGTTTTTTAATCGTTAGTGGAAGAAAATATTAGGTGTCCACATATCTAACAACAGACCTTTCTCCTTTGGTTGTGAATGTCCAGAATGGCCAAATCTCAGACTCTTGATTTTCACCTGCAAACACTGACATCACTTCTAAACTTCCTCTTAATGCACTGGTTTTACTCTTACCTTCAGGAATTGTTAATGGTGACACATCTTTTTGTGGTAGGTAATGGTGATTTGAAAAGAACATATTAAAATATGTATTTTTATACACCAGTCATCAAATTTGTAAAATTCAATATTCTAAGAGCTTGTGCATACTGAGACGACACATTCAAGAAATATTTAAGTAAATTAATGAATAGTCATTTCTCCCTGGTCTTTCATGTCCTACGTTCTTTAAAAGATACAATATGAACTTTAAGGAACACAGGTCTGATTTATACTAACACTTCTTACATTTCCATGATGTGAAATTAGAACTAAAGCATCCCAGCAGTTTCAAGCTGGCACAGGTGCACTGCTTCCTAGCTTGAAATGCACAATTAGCCAGAAAGCTAGTTGGTGAACAGCGAAGTGCATTGCCCCAGTGCAGTGCAAATGAATGTGTAAAGAAGGCTGCCACAGTGACTTTTCTGTTTTATAGACAAATTACACCCGAGTAATCGACAAAGACTAAATTCTCTCCCTTTGCAAAGCCAATAAAAGCTTAGGTGTAACAGCATTTATCAGTTTGCAAAATACTTATATTCGGAAGAAGATTTATAGTTCCATAAGAATTCCATAATTTACCAAACCACTAAGCAAATTCATGCTACTCCTCCTCCTCAGGCTCATACACCCATAGAATTCCAAAAGAGATTAGGCTAAGTGAGCAGTGTAGGCTGAGTTCTGTCCTTCCTAACTATGTGACTTTAGTAAGTCACTCACCTGATGTCAACGAATTGTTTCCTAATTTGAGAATTAGGACAAAATAACCAGATAAGATTTTCTCTGGCTCCTCTATTTCATATTTCAATGGTTTCTAATTCCTTGGTACTTTTTTCTCTCCTTACCTTCTGCCTGTGTTCATTTCTCCATTCTTACTTTTGAATTTTTAGTATTGTGCATCACTGAAGTCTTCTCGCATCCTTACAAATCCCTTGCCCTGGGAAAAGATCATTACTCTCTAATCTGAGCTCCTTATGTTTTCATTCATTGGTTGGAATGGTTTTATTCTGTTTGTTTGATCTTAATATACGTGATGGTATGAATAGTTACTTTGAAGAAAAGACAATATGGCAGCCATTGTTGATTTAATATCATCTTGCTCTGAAGTCCTACCATGCTCTTGTTTTTCTATTACCATTGGTTTTATCACGTTGTGTCTTATTGGATTTTAATATGTATGATAGTATAAACAAATTTTTATGGAAAATGAGATAATATAGTAGCCATTGTTCATCTTTGGTTATTTGGTTCAGAATGCCTTGCAATGCTTTCATTCTCTTGAGTGGTTTTATTCTATTTTGTTATGTTTGACATTATTGTGTGTAAAACTAAGCTCAACTATTTCAAAGAAAGAGACATTATGATAGCTACTGTTAATATCCAATTATCTTGTGAAGTGCTGTGTTGCTTACATTGGTCTGTTCTGATCTGTTTAGATCTGTCCTCTTGTTTTATTCTCTTTAAAGTAAAATAAGAAATACGTACTCTTACAACATAGTAGAAAGATATATCCACTAGATAATCACATGTGATTTTTCTAATTATGTTATTTTAATTTTATAAAATCTCTGTTCATATAATATCAAAAATAAATATTTGGTAAAAGAAAAAAAAAAGAGCTCCTATATCTCTTAGCACATTGTGTTTTGATGGCTGTCAGTTTCTTTCAACAAAGGTGTTCTCTACCTTATTTATTTGGTGTTACCAAATTCCTGGCAGTTAGCGTGCAATCAGTAAATACTTTTGAAATACTTTTGACCTTCCTAAACACAAAAGGGATAGTCAGATGGAGATTACTTTTCTTTTCTGGCCAATTCTCCTCACAAGGAGCTAGATTCAAGTCCCAGCCTCTTCTTACTAACTTACATGAGTTGTGGTTATGCACTTGTGACGGCGATTACCATCAGTTATCATTTATTTACTCAAAAATTCAGGCATCATTTATAATCGTGTCATATGCTAAGAAATATTTGCACAAGTAGGAAAAAATATACTATAATAATTTAATGATTTTTTTGTTATACTAGACTGCACCACAAATGACCAAAAATACGGTTGTGTTTAAGTGAAACAAAGGCACATTACCATTAATTCTCCTCAAATTGCCCCTCAGTTTGAACACATTTACTCCATCAGTCTTGCCATTATCTAAAGCAACCTGGCAGTGCGCTTTCATGAGTGTTTTTATAAGGCATGCTACAGATATGACAAATGCTGCTGCCAAGTGTCATCCAACAGAGACGCAGGCTCAAAAGACTATGGTGTGCCCTCATCCCCTTTATTCACTGGATCCCGCATTGTGTGAACTCGGGCTCTTTCTCCAAGAGAAAGACTGTGAAAGGGAAATGTCTGGAATCATTCAATGAGGTAACCAGGTCAATACAACTAAGGCACTCATGAAAGAGGACTTCAGGACTGCTTCAGAAAGTGGCAAGAATGAGGGATGGCATTTTGAAAGAGATTAATGTTAAGGTGTCGTTTACTATATCAAATTATTTAGGTATCCATTGTGGCCCAGCTGAGGAAACTGAGACTATAATACAACAGCTTCTACTTAACAAGCCACTGCACACTGCAGCACACCTTTGTATTAAGGCTCACATTTTGGAGGGGCTGTAATTTAAATATTTAAATTGTATGTGCTTGATTCAGACCTGGTAATACTAATTACTTATGCCTTGGACTTGATCAATTTTGATAGGCTGTAATATTCATCATTGGAACAAATTTTAACTGCAACATCGAATTGCAGGAAATAATTTGTGGCCTTACAATAACACAAAAGAAAACACAAATTTTCTTTGGTGACTTAAATATGATTACACAGGAATTAAAAAGTATTATGACTATAGAATATACTTCATTCAGAGTTAATGATAAATCTAAACACCACTTTTGATAACACTGTGAATATATAATTCAATGACAGGTCTGTGAAATTACGCTTTTCCTATAATCATTTATAGTTCTGAAACCATAAGACAAGAATTCAAGGCACTGTCTTCAGAGGGAGAAAATTCCTTGAAATAATCACACTGGTATAACTTCTAGTACACAGTTGGAAGAGTCTATTAGTTGATGAAAATACCATCTATAACTTCCCAATCATGTTTTGTGAAAGAAGTATATTCTGAATTTTCTTCTAATGAGAAAATGAATCTGTAAATTGAGACTTTAGAAATTACTTGGAGTCAATAGAGAAATCAGGGTTTCTACCTTCTGTGTAGCCAAAACATAATGGATTCTCAGGCGCTTTGTCAAGAACTTTCTGCTTCAGAATTGTCCAAGTAAGCTGCTGCCCAGAATTACATTCGCACCCTCAAAGGTTTTAGAATTCAAAAATATTTGAAAACACACACACACACACACACTACCAGTGCTTCCACTTATCAAGACTGGGTATGTAATCTCTTATTTAAACTACTCCTTTTACAGCACAATCTCCATATACCACTTAGCATATTGAAGAGAAAAGAGCTGGAAGTGTTGGCATATAATGAGGCTGAGCAGTGGAAAACAATAAGAAAAATAAGATAGTCAATTTTGGGAAATAACCACAATAGAAGTCATCTTGCTTTGAATACAGTATAGTAGAAATGCTATGATCTGTGCTGCACTTTACCATCATCAATCTAAAAGGCACAAGTTGACAGTGAGGATGGAGTTGTATGCATATGGTCCTTTTGTTCCTGCTTTATCTTCAGTTTTGCAACTACTGATTAATCCGCTACTTTATTAATGGTGATGTTCCAGGTCTCTCATCCCACACCAAGAAAAACTGGAGTTCTGTGAACTATTTTACAAGTACTCAGTAAACAGGAGCTATCACAAAGTACAAGTGAGAAAAGAAAAATAGAAAAAGACAACTTCTGAAAGCAAATGATATAGAAAACTTGTGAGATAAAACCTTTTAGGTTTAATTGCTAAATAAATCTCAGTGCAAGGGCCAGATACATGCCTCTTTTCAATAAAACTTTAGGTTACAAATCTTAGAGATGATTTGTTAGAGTATTATAGTATCCCTTGGAAGGCAATGTTATAATGAAGAAATCAGATCACTAAGTTACCCTGGCTTGCAGAAATATCAACAAAATCTTCTAATTTGAATTGTTACCAGCTAAAATAGGTTATAATAACTATCCAGTACTATGGATCACACTTGCTGGGTTTATATTAACAGCTTTCTACATGGTGACTATTATAAGAGGACCATACATATCCACTTAAATTTATATGAGCATTACAGAAAAAATAACTTTGCAGATATTTAGGGTTGAAGGCAGAGTTCCTGCCTAGCATGCATGAGGGCATGAGTACAAAGCCAAATACTTATTCTCAAATATAGCAATGGAAGAAGAGAACTGCAAGATTTCCCTACTATGAAAATAGAGTTATGATCATTATTCCAGCATGCCATTTAAACAAATGGTCTCTCACGCTTTGAATTCATCCCAGTACTGTAAGAACGAATTTAAACTTTTTTTGTGAAGGAAACATGTCCATATCCATAAAGTTGGCAAATCACATTAAGAATGAAATTTTTTTTCTACCCTAGGAAAGTGTGCTTTCTATAATATTGCAAAATATATGAAAATTTAATAAAATATTCTTAAAATTATTTTTGGAGACTGGTTTTGCTTTGGGGACTAGCCTAAATTTGTCTTTCAATAATATTTCTTGATGAAATGAATGACTGTTTGAGATAATGCCATATCAAGTTTTTTGAAGTATGGCTTTGACAATGTTTCAGACGGACATTTTAAGAAGAGTTTTAAATGAAAACATTTATTACTAGAACCCAAGCACACTTTGAAGATAGTAAATTTAAAGTCTATTAATGGATAGCACAAAACTTTACACATAGTAGATAAGAAATACTAGTGGAAAATTTCTGTTGAGTGGTGCTAGGAATCAAATCTAGGAGCTTATGTATGCTAGGCAAGCACTGTACCACTGAGCTACGGTGAGCAGGAACAAACTATTACAGAGCCTTTGTGAAAAGGAATTTATAGGAAGCATTTTCATATGTAAGCACTGGTAAGGTTTCCTAACAAATAAGCTGTCCCATTAGAAAAATCATACATAGATATGAGGAACGTAAATTGGTACAGCTTCTCTTAAAATAACTTCCTGAAAATTAATAAAAGCATAATCACATCTGTATATTTTGGTCTTCTTATTCGAATTTAAAGATTTAATGTAAAGAAATTACCTACTATTTGGCCATGATTTTTGTGTTTTCTCAAAAACATGAATTTTAATATTAATTATTTAGGTATAACTATTTATAAAAAACAGCATCAAAAAAGATTAATGGGGATCCATTAATTAAATTATATTCATGTAATGAAATATTGTTCAAATAGTAAGGTATTATTTTAAAGAGATTTATTTATGTAATGAACACTTTTAACACATACACAGCAAAACAAAAATTATATACACTAAATTGTAAAAAAACTATTTCTACCTTGTGAAATTATAATTTTCTCTTTATATTTTAAAAGTATCTTACATTTTTACACAGATGCCTAAATTACTTTAAAATTCTGATTGTCACAATGGATTGTTTTTCCCAGGTACCAGGCATAGATCCAATCTTTCCACACACGTTGCTTCTCATTGAAACCATCGATGTTTTTAAGATAAGGAACCTGGAGCAGAGAGACATGAAATAACTAACCTATTATCACTTTCCAAGTAAATATTTGAGCTGGGTTTTGAACCATACACTGATTTCAGAAATCATGACCAACACAGCCCTGTTTATTTTACATAGGCTGCTTAGTGATTTGACAGAATATATTAATCTCATGGGGAAAATGATCCCCTTAGCTGTGACTTGTTTATAAAAGTTTATACTTTTTGTAGTGAGATAGCTGATGATCCTGGTGGTGTTTTAAGTGTATAAGGAGTGTTCGTGAGTGTGTTACTTCGTATTGCTAAGAACGCGAATGTTGTTTTACATAGAGAGATACTACATCTGTTTCATAATCATCCATTTACAAGTATTTACAGGGTCTCAGTCACTGGATTAAAGGCTGTGGATAATTAGCTAATTATAGCAAACCTTGTCATAAACTTAACACTACCCTGAAGGAGACACACACTTTTAATAGAATCTGACTCTGGACCATAGGAATAGAACACTCTTAAAGCAGAGAGATTCATATTGTTTGTTTACTAACATTTGATCACAGATGCTTGAATCAAACAAAAACAGCAGAGAACTTAACTGGTTTTAGAAATTTCTCCTAAATTCATTGGCTAATATTGTATTCACAAAACCACAGTTGCTAAAATTGCAAAGACATTACTCAGGCTAATAAAAATTTGGAGTATCATGATAAGATCAACTAGGAGAACACAAACATAATTTTATTATGGAAGAAAAATCTCAATGAGTATTTTGTGGTTATTGTTTCCTTAAATGTCCTCTGAAATGTTAGAGAATAATCTTGGTGTGTTTATTGCCTTGTGGTGGTTACTGCTGACTTAAAAAATTATCTATTTTAAGAAACATTACAAGCAGATCTCTTTTTTCTTAAAGTAAAAGTCAGAAAGAATCAGAAGAAACTAACAATGGTTTGCTTTATATTTATATTTGTTTTTCCCCTTCAAATACCATGTGACTTTCATTGCAAATACAATAAAAGCATTGTAACTCATTTGAGGACTCACTATAATAAAATCAATGCATGGTATGATACATATCAATGTCCTTTAAATAGGAACTCAGACTTACGACGTACGTCAAGTTTTATGCAAACTTCTGTTCATAAAGCAGAGATTTATATTTCCTACTCCCTAGATAAACAGATAACGGGTATCCAAAAATGATGCATTACGTTATCATAAAGTGGGAACTGAGACACTGCAGAGACATGATCTGCTTCATCAGATATTACATAGAGTTTCTTGTTCACTCTGCTGAGTAATATTAATCTCGCAGTGATTTAAAAGTATCAGTTGTTATTTTACCTAACAGTCTTTCCACATCTAATGATTCTATTTCTGTGCTTACATGATTGATTCTTCCATGTGTTAAATTTCACAGTTTTTGCCTTGAATAGGTTATGATTACCTATCATTCAATTAATTAAAAATTTTAATTCTTCAGTTATTTTTCTGTTCCATCCACATTCTTAATTTTAAAAGGTGACTGATTAAAGTCTCCTGGAGGTTTACTCATTTTTCAGATACTTTTGTAATACCTTTTTCCTCTTTTAAAATAATAAATAAGCTTAACTTGTCATGTTTATAGTGAGTCAATATTATTTATTATGGAAAACACAGGGCTAAGTTGATTTAAATGGAGTTGGCCTTTGCTAAAGACCATTATTTGTCTTTCTACTCCCTGACATCTTAAATAAGGAAGAGAATAAGGCATATTTCTAGCAAGTCAACAGGTTATCAACTGAAGAAATTGTTTGCACATGTCAAAACTGGGGAGGACACAGACATTTGCATTACCTGGATACAAAGAACATGGGCCGTATGGTTTCAATATTTATGGTAGTAAAGAATAAGAGTATTTAAGGACAGGGCCCTGCGGAGTACCCACGCAGTGCAGTGAAAAGCAGGCTGACGAGAAAAGCCCCTGAAGCCCTCTAGCAGAGATGTGTGCTGAGTATTTCTCCAGAAGACCTGGACCGCCAGGGGAGAAAAAAGCTAAGAAAGACCAAGGGTTCTGGAGAGACTGTGATGCTGCTGTACGTGGCTCTTTGTAGAGCAAGAGGAGACTTCAGAAATTGTCTTTTAACAAACAAACAAAACAAAACATACGTGATTTATGACTCTTGAGTGCTGCAGAGACACCACCACACTCATAATCCCATTGACTATGGAAACTATGCATAGTTTCCAGAAGACACAAAAGAAAAGAATCACTAGTTTCAATCCACACACACACAGAGAAAGAATGAAAGAATGAAAGAAAGAAAGGAGGGAGGGAGGGAGGCAAAAAAAGAGAAACAACATTGCCTGTGTGGTTAACTAGCAAACCCCTGGAGCTATGGTTTAGTCATAATAGATTCCCTCATCATCGCCTCTATATCTAATTAATTTCCCATCTCTGCTTCTATTCCAGAAGACAAATTACTGGCTGAGTTTTAGTAAGATGATTTCTAATATCTTCATTCAATGAGAAAGAAGGAGGGGATATGAATACATAAAGCAAACAAACATTAAATACAAAGTCTTTCATTTCTAATCATCAGTGAGTGTTCTCTTAAGTATCTTCAGCAGAAAAATAATCGCTCTACTTTCCTGAGATAGACAGCCTGGGTAGAGTTTTTTGTTTGTTTGTTTGTTTTTTGGGTTTTGGGTTTTTTTTGTTTATTTGTTTGTTTTATCAGGAATCCAATTCAGGACCTTGCAGTTTCCAGGCAGGTGTTGGTACCGCTGAACCATATCCCCTGCCTGAGTTGTAAAGATTAGCCTGATGACACCACATCTTCTAATTGCTGTCCTGCATAATTATTAATAGTGCCTCCTTCATGTGCAAAGGTGCTCCAATTTGGAAAATTATATAGTTATCTTAAATACCTTGCAACAGGAGTGCCAATTTATATGGGACACTGAAATAAATTTGGCAAAATGACTTTAACAAATAAATCCAGTGGGACTAAATTTTGCAAGCTCATAATTTACTGAGACTGAGAGATGGATTTAAGCTTCTCATATTTGTTTTTTATGTTATTTATTGTGTTCAATATATAGTTTTAAAATAACTATATAAATAAAATAAGACAGAATGTTTAGATAATAAAAAGTATAAATCTAGCTTCCTTATACTTGACTATAAATCTTATTCAGTGTTATGTCATTTTTTAATATTTTTTCTCAGAACAGTACTTTTGAGATGAAAGAAAGCCCATACTTTGCCTTACTTTGCCTTAACATCTTAATATTACTATCAGGAAAACTGAAGTTCTGAGAAATCAGTTGCCCTAAATCTGATCGTTACTGACAAGGGAATCAGACCAGAGGTGTAAGACGATCCCTTAAAAACCTGTAGGATACACTTTAATACTCAAACAACTAACTTTTACAGGGTATTTTGTTTGTAGATAGTACCAGAAAAAATGTCTCAACTTAATACTCTCTATATTATTATGGTATTATATCTGTTTTCATATTCATATGTTCATATATTGTACTACAATTATCCAGGACCAATATCCTTCCTGTCCACTGTGCCCCCTGAAATTCAGATAAATCTCTCCCTATAATAGGTCAAATTCCTTCTTTTCCTTTCTTTCTTTCTTTCTTTCTTTCTTTCTTTCTTTCTTTCTTTCTGTCTCTCTCTCTCTCTCTCTCTCTTTCTCCTTCCTTCCTTCCTTCCTTCCTTCCTTCCTTCCTTCCTTCCTTCCTTTCACTGGAAATCAAACTCTGGACCTTGAGTTTACCAGGCAAGCGCTGTGCTGCTGAGTTATATCCATGGCCCAATAGTTCACTTAGAACATTCCAGAACTCACCCATATCAAGGTACTTTTTTTCAAATTTACAGTAACTCAAAAAGACTTCTGCTTTCTCTCTCCTTGGTAACCCACCTGGCCACATTCAGTATGCCCTGAGACCTGTGGCATCAGAGTTCGGTTTACCACACTCCTGGGTATGATGTCTGAAAAGCCTCTTCGGTTGATGCTAAATAAAATCATGCTGAGAAGGACTCAGATGTGAATGGCTTCCACTTCCCCTGGTAGCACACATGTTTAGGATGTAGAGAATGAAACCTTTCCCTACTTATCATTCCTCTCAGTTCTTACTGCTTTGTAAAAGGAATCAGATTTGAACTGTTCCCTATTTCTAATCTTCCAGTCTCCAGGAAGAAGTCAAACCCAGACCAGACCCATTCAAAAAAGGGGTACGGAGGTAGCAGGAGTTGTGTGGTTCTCTTCCAAGGAAGAGCCGGAAAACATGGTTATGGTGGCCTGATGCGGTCAGCAGTGACAATGACGGCTCATCTTCATTAATTCTCAGCTGAAGGCACGGTGGCAAGAGCCTGAGTAAGAGGCACTAAGAAAGACATCATGGAGGCTGAGGGAAGCATCAGGGCTGACTCCACATTCACACTGCTCATGAGGGGACCCTTGTTCGTCCTCTCTGGCACACAGGAAGATCTCTATGGCAGGGACTACATCTTAGTCACTGCTGCACTCCCAGCACTTGACACAGATGAGGTGCTAACTGAACAGTTCGGTGAGTCGGATCCCAGACTCAAGGCATCCCACAGACTGCTCCAGGCTCTTCAGACAAACTCAGGCACATACCTGATTTCAAGGGCAAATTTGCTGTCTAGTTTTAATAAAGAAGCAACTTGAATGAACCCCGTTTTTATTTCCTTACTCACGTACTATCTTGTATATGCTTGAGCAAGAATCTGGATGAATTCCAGGCTTCACTTCATTTTAGCAACAGCTGAAATCTAGTCAGTGCTGCGTAGTCTCTGTCTCTGTCTCTACCCCTTGGTCTGCCTTTCTTCTTCCTCCTTCATTCTCCCTTTCACTAGACACCCCCTCATTTCTCCCCTGCCTCCTCCTCTCTTCCCACTCAGTCCCTTTCTCCTTCTCTCTCTCTCCACTCAATCTGCCTGTCTCTGTCTCTCCACAAATACAAACCTAGACACACAGATATGCACATTATCTTGACCAGCTAATTAAAAAAGATATGTTGAATTTTTAATGCTTGGTGTATAAGAAGGAAGGCTGTGCTTTTAAGTTTTGTCTTATTTACCCTAAGAAATAAAATGCATGTAAACAGGACTTCATTTTATTTTTTCCTTTGTCTTTGTAAATAACGCGTGTGTGTTGTTTTTCTATCAAAAGTTATATTTAACTATACTTACAAATGTGTTGTTAATTGGCCTACTCCAAACAGACTAACAGTTTGCCTGCAAAAGTTAAAAACATAAAATAAAATAAAATAAAATAAAATAAAATAAAATAAAATAAAATAAAATAATTTTTTTTCCCCAAATCAGTGTTTTTCTACCTAAGTAATGGTTTCTGTAAAATGCATGTGAGACGTCTTTGGAAAATCATCTCATTTTAGGTGGGATTCTTTACCTTGTTAAAGAACATTAGGTCAGAAACAAAAGTGAGTGGAAATTTGACTTTAAAATGATACATGAAAAAACTCCGTTTGCTGTAGAAGTTGGAGCTGAAGGTATCAGATGAGCTTTCACGAGGCTCAGTGTTTCAAGGAAAGTCATTTAATCAATAATTCTGTTAATCACTTCCTGAGTCAGAGAACAAAGCTTTTAAAATTTGTTGGTAGAGCTGACACAAAGCAACAAGTCACTCCTGATAATAATTCTCAGTTGTCATTAATTTATATTGCCCTGTAACATTAAAAAATGGACCAAGAAAATACTACTTTAAACACGGAGAAAAGCTATATTCATTCTTCAGCTACACACTTGAAATTACATGCTACAGAGTCAGAGGAGGAAGTATCAGTAAGCTCACTGGGCTGAAGTTCCTTTTTTAAATTGAGGAACAATGGAAAATATACATTCTGAGAGAAAAATAGGTATCAATTGAATAGATCAGGTGTGCTAAAGAATTGCAAAATTTTGCATTTTCTTGCTTCTGAAATTTGATTCTTCATGACTCTTCTAGGTTAATAATGGACAGTAGGGATGGGGCTGTGGTATACTTGATACATGTTCAGGAATACCAAAGAACGGCCACTCTTGTTTCCTATCTTCTGAATTACAAAGGCAGATATTGTAGCCAGGGTCACAGTACTATGTCCTCAAACATGCTTGTCCTTGGAAACTAAAGGCCCTATTGAGACTGTGCTGGCTTTATAGTCAGGCAATCCTATCAATGAATTCTAGATCCCCCTGTTAATACTTATGATTCAGATAAAATTAGTCTTTAAGTCTCATTTTTTGTCTGTAAAATAAGTATAGCAACGGTACTTCACATAAGTTGTAAATATTACATCAAAGTAGCATAAAGCCTTGCTCTCAATAAATCTTAGTGTTATTACCATCACCACAACCATCACTGCCACCATCACCATAACCTCAACTCCACTACCACTAGCTCTGCCACCACCTCTGTTCCATAGTCATTATCACCCCACCAACTCTGTCACCTCACCATCGTCACCACTAGCACCACCCTCTTCACCTTATACCAATCACCACTTCGAAGACCCCAACACAGCCAAAGGCACCACCAACACTGGTGTCACCACCTTCACCTCCATCGGGACCACTCCATCGTGACCACCTCATCCTCCATCACCTCCATCATCACTACTACCATTATCTTCCTCATTTCACAGGTGAGAAAACTTAAGTACATTCCTGGAACCAAGCTTATGTATCTTCCTGAAAGCTACAAAGTTGTGATGGGACAGGGTCAGAGCTCAAACTTGGGTGTGGAATCCAAGTTGTGGGAATCTCCTAAGTCCATGTGTATCTTCAAGAAGCTTAACACTGAAAAATGGGGTGGTTTGACGTTAAGGCTCCCCCTCGGTTTCAAGATACTCAGAACTGCAGATCATTCATGCTTAAAATCTGAAGAAAAACCAACATACAGAACCCAGAAATCTCTATCTGAAAAATATCCTGGACTGTTTCATCATTATTTGAATTTGCAGGTGTAATGAAATCTCTCTTGCTGCCCCATTACTGTAAGCAGTAGCTTGCAAGCAGAGGGATGCAGGTTCAATTTTTGCCTGTATTTTTGCCTCTTACCTCTGTCTTCAACTTTCGCAAAAGACTAAATGCTTACTGCCATATTCAACCCTATTTAGACATTATGGAAAGGAAATAAAATGCCATCTAGAGACCTGAGTCCTCAGTAGAAAGGCAGGAAATGAAAATGCATTATGCACTTAGCTTAGCTGTATAGTAAGACAGACACCTAAGCCTGTGAAAAGAAAGGACCCTGGCTGGCTCAACCTTTGACTAGGAGTTGGGCGTTACATAGTGGTATGTTGATCAGGCAGGAGCAAAGGAGCTTTCCTAAAATTCTGCTCATATTGTTGACTGATGCCCCATTCCCCAAGTCTTCCTTCCAGAGTGGAAACAGAAGGCACTGTGGGAAGACAGCAGGTAAAGTCTTGCTATTTAGTATCTTCTATTGTTTTCCTCAGCTGGTTTATACAAGGCAGCTATAAAGCTTATCTCTAGTGCTGCTGACTCACCCTACATTTGTCTGGCTTTGTCTTTCCTGCCACCTGGCCCTGACCCATTTCTGTTTTACTGCTGAGAGAAAATTTAAAAGTTGCACAGCATACCTTGTGTTAGGGAATTAGTGGCTTTCTCACTTCTAAAACCCAATCTCCTGTGGTCATATTTCAGTAACTATGACAAAATACCATGAGGGTATCTTACAAGAAAACACTTACAGTTCTTATTATACTACAATATTGTTCACTGGCAACATTCCATGCCTCAGCTAATAAGGACTGAGCAGCAAAATGACAGCAATTATATCACAGATGTTAAAGCCTCAAGGTTGTTCCATTCAAAAGAATTAAGCAGATAATTAAGAAACTAAGCATATAATGGAGGAAAAGATTTAATCTCTTTCCCTGAGTTACTGATGTCCCAGGAAAGAAAAGCAAAGAAAATCTCTTCCTATATCACAATTTGCACAGGTTTCACAGGGTAGTGGAAATTACACTGATAACCCTGAAAAAATACTACTAGTGGAAAATGTGTGTTCAAGTGTCTACTGGATTAAATAAATTTAAATACAATAAAACTATCTCTGAAGACCAAGGACTAATTCACAAAACTAAAACAAAACTTTTAAGTCCAACAGCCCAGGGTTTAAACCTTACACTAATAATTTCTTAGCACTTTGGAGAAATTACTCAGTTTCTCTTTGGGATTCAGTTTTTATCATTTGCAATACCATTTATTTCATTGTGTTGTTTCAATATTAAAGATACTTTAAAAGCATTTGAGAAAGTTCTTAGAAGACAGTATGTTGTCTAATAACAATGATCTAAATTTTTTTTCATATTCTATCAAAAAAGTTCACAAAAAGAAAAAATCCATTAAGTCATATGCTCAGATTGATTTAAATACCCATTAAAGAAAATGAACTTTTATTGATTCTTTCATTTTGGAAACAAGCTACTTATTTATTGAAATTCTCCACATTCTCAGGTTTACCAAGCTATGTCTCCATCTTCAAATACACATCCCATTTTTCTTTCCAGTTTTACCTTCTGTCTTCCACAAACAAATCCAAATATTTTGTTCAAAATTAAGGCTTCCCTTACACATTACACAATATCTTCATAAAAATCTTTGCATTAATCAAAGTATGTGCTATCTCGTTATCTTCCACCATAGAATATAAGGAGTCTTTTTCTATTTATATATAATAATTTAGCCCAGTGCTGGGCATACATCAATAGGAAGAGCTGATTTATTGGTTTCTGAATTCACCTTAAGCTCTGAGTCAAAAAAGTATCAGTTCCTACATGATGGCCTTGAATGATGACTCAGAAAGGAGCCTATGATTTAAACACTTTAGTTTGTCTAACCTGTAAAATTTTCTCATTTGCTAAGATGACACTTCTTTACCTAACTCCAATAATAATCTCAAACTCTAATAAGCATTGGGAAAATATGACTGCAACAGCTAATATGGTAATCTGGTTGACAAGGTACAATAAGTTTAGGCTCCTAGCAATGATAAATTATAATTCAGAAATGTTTTGGGCTCTTACCCTGTCTTATTTTTTAATATTTACACATTTAAAAAACATACATGCTTATAAAACCTCTTCTAATTTATGTCTACAGAAGATTAAGAGTAGTTGTCTCTAACCAGTAATAAATATGCTGGTCTAAAAAGATAATCCACTAAAGCAGAAATCCATTAAAATGCTAGAATTATGCCATCCAAATTTCTTACATCAACGTATCACTGAGGAAAACTTTACATCAGCATAAAATATTATGTATGCATAATTTTAATGATTTCAATGTAGCAGATAAAATTTTACTTTTAATTAAATCCCGAATATGCTAGACTCAAGGTAATATGTATGCACTAATATATCCAGTCTTGTCTAGTGATATTTCCTATAGCATTTTTCATCATTTCTTCCTTCCCAGCATACAATCATTCCTCTTTTTTGAGTACTTCAGGGTTTCTTAATACTTATGTTTTACCTTTTATATCTGGTGGTCTTATTGTATTACATATTTTATTCTATTCACAAAAATGAATTTCTATATCATAAGGAAATAGCTACATATTCTATTAAATATTCCTTGGAATTCTATTACACTGGTAATATACCTAGCAAAAGAAGAAAGTATTTCTCTGAAATATAATAACAATAATTTTATAGAACTTATATATAATACTAAAACTTATTTCCTTTCTAGTTCTTTGTCATATATATATATACATATATATATGTATGTATATATATATATGTATATATATATACATATATATATATAAAACTATTGAGTGTCAGAGTACTGTGAGATTTGCTGATGTTTGCATATCATATTTACTAGAATCAATGATGTTATAGCCACCTCATAAAAATATGAGAACTGTGCAAATATTAGATAGACTGACTGTTTATATTATGCTATAGCAAAGAATGCCTAGTAGACTTGACTAAAATGTGTTATGCTTGTACTGTTATTTTTCCAATCTCTGCATTTTAAAAATATATTGATAAATATCCATAAAATTTTGAATTATCTTCCAAAATTATATTACCATTGGGCTAAAATTAAGTTATTAAATTTCTCTAGTATCTATGTTAATTATTTAACCTTAATACATTCCAGAACAGTTAAACTAGACTTTGGAAGGCCAAACAATATTTTGTAATAATTATTACTACTAAACTAGCATCTTTCAAAAGTGATCATTAACTTCAAATTGATGAATATCATCACCTACCAAACCACAACCAAACTAACATATCTTTCATTTATATTTTTATTAGTTCTCAACATTAGACAGAAATCCCTTTTGAAGAGTTTAGATTAGTTGATATGGTTTTAGAGTTTGTCACTGACTGAGCTCATACAAAAGTATATGCTAGCTGTTAAATATAACTAATGGGTTTTTGTGTTTTAATTTTAAGACATTTTTCTGAGAATATTTTTTAAAGGATAAAAGTATCATATAATTTATCATCATTCCTAACCAAATATGAATTTTAATTTCAGAAAAGGTAAAATTGAAATAAATCAACTCATTTATGTAACATTATGAATTAACAGATTTATACATTCTGGTAAATTCAAATGACTTCTAACATTAAAAATAAGACAAAATACTAGAAATCCTTAACATCTTTACCTATAAATTAAAATTGTAGATATATTTTTGATAAAAGCTACTAAATGTTAGGATAATGACACAATCTATTTTAGACTTTCTGTTTTATTCCACATTTATAAAGACTGTGTGGCTCCATGTGATTTAAAATTTTATTATCATCATCATCATCATCAACCTCTGGATTTAAAATATTTTTATTAGAAAAAATGAGGATGAAAAGAAACAAAAGGGATTAAAACTCTCTTGCTCTCAAAAGACTCAGTGAAGGTACACGGCTCATTCTCTATTGCTTATCAGATTGGACCTTGTCTTTTCCATAGTTAATGGAGTCTAAAAATTAGATAACATTTAAATACGAGATTTTACACAAATCTATTTTTGGTTCGTTGAAAAGAATCATAAATTCTGGTTTTGTACAGTGCATTAAACCAAAAAAAAAAAAAAAGACAATTCAAAATACTCAGTGAAGTTCAGTTGTATAAACAGCCCCATCTATGTATTGTAGGTTTTAATGAAAGTAATCTCTCAAGCATGTAATCATTCTGAAAGCTAGGCTGAATCTGGGCATCTGACTCTACCATATGAGGCAGACTTTTTACTTGGATCTGACTGCATAGACCCAGCACTGGAGACAGCCATCAGAGAGAAGATGATCCATTTAAAAAAAAAAAAAAAAAAGTACTGTTTCCTAAACTGCTAAGAAGCCAACACAACTCTTATCTATGATAACACATTTTCTAGAAACTTTGTGATTGAATCATTGGTGGTTATCTTAAGGCTAAGTCCTAGTCACACAAAGAAATTTATATAATCTGGTCATCATCTACAAACCTTGTCAGTAATGAAACTCTATAGGATTCATATTAAAACTCAATAAAATTAAAATTCTAGAAAGGAGAAAACTATATAGCTTTAATCTCATTCCATTTATAAATAAACTGTTTAGCCAGTTCTAAAATGTTAAATTTCATCCTAGTGAAAAATATAATAATATTTTTATAGAACAAGGAATCAGCAATTGATGTGAAACACCCTTAAGAACATATTTGCCAAGATGACACTCATTCCTATCACGTTTCATCAATTCTTCCAATTTTAAGAATTTTCAAAGAAATTTTAAAATTTAAAAAACCATGCCTGGTAACTGGCAATAGCTCTTCTTTAACAAGAATATAATCCATTTGATTGCTCAGAGTTAATGTTTCAAATACAGCCTGGTGAATTAATTATTACATCAAATCACTGTCAGTCTTTTCTTTCCTAACCTTCTTGTCCTTCTACATTATATCCCAAAGGAGGTTATTTATTCATGTTTAGTAAAAATCCTGGATAGTCGAATTGATGGGGAAACTCTGACTCTCAAACAAGTAGAGAACCACTGTTATTAAGAGAAAACAATGTAAAATTTTTATAATAGCAAAATCCCAAATCGAACAAATTAGCAAAATAAAAACCAAGTAGTTATATTTAAGGGCTACTCATTAAATGCAACGAGTTTAACTTCATTATACTTTCACATGGATTACAAGTTTTACCTATTAGGGAAGGCCCAATAATTGAAATGATTAAAAATATAATGGAAAAGAATTCCTAGTAAAGAAATAAAGGTTATATGTGCTAATTTGGGTAAGGCCACATTCAAGGCAAGACCTAGGAAAAAATTCTTGCTACTAAGTCCTAAGTTTCAGTAAAGTATCCTAGCAAAGCACATGTGAAATAAGTAGAACATTAAACAATGGAAGAACCAACATAAAATATATGTTAATTAGAACATCAGCCCCATATAAATACATCTGGAAGTGGATACTATAATCTATGCTTTGCCAAATTTCATTGTGATATTGTATTCTGTAACTTTTCATCTTGTAAGGACTCTGGAAAGTTCTCTCAAGCCTACTTGGTCATTTTGCCCAGTCCCTCCTCCATCTTTGGATTTGTGCATACCTGCCGTGAGGACAGATCACATACCACCACTTAGAGACTGTGCACTTGCCATTAGAACATAATACATATCACAAAAATTAACCTGTTTTAACACTAGTTTAGCTTAACATATTTAATTTTCTTTCAGGCTTCAACAAACACAATCATTAACCATAATATCTTGTGTTGCAGTGTAGATACTTTACTGTTTTCCTTCCTTCCTTCCTTCCTTCCTTCCTTCCTTCCTTCCTTCCTTCCTTCCTCCCTCTCCCCCTTTTCTTTCCTTACTTCTTTCCTTCCTCCATTTTTCCTCTCTTTCTTGTTTGTACACTACTCATTGAGTCAAATTTCCTGGCTTATTCTGGTGAGTTGAGTGCACAGAACTCTCCTCGAAAAGAATAGAGGGACATTTCTCACCAGCAGCTCTCAGGGGACAAATCACTTCATAACACTCTGTAAATGTCAACAGGAAAAGTAAATTGTTTCCCACTGCTTCTTTCATGACCTGCCCCTTATCAGCTAGGAAGCTTAGACAGAACTTTCTTTCCTCATTACTACATGGGAAAATAAAACCAGGCTAAAATTAAATAGCTGGATTAAAGTATAGCTAAGCAGCAACATATAAGCAGAAATATTATCTTAGATTGTCAGAAAAGCACAATAGCAGATAAAAGTCACAGAAGTATTTTCAGTCAGCCTTGCTGGCCACAACATTCTTTTCAGAGATTTTTTGTTTTGTTTTGTTTTCTCAATTTGTCCTCAGCAATAAAGTTGGAGAACAACTGTTACGTGTTAATCAAATTCTGTATATATACACTATATGATTCAAACTAGAATATAAAATTTTCAACCCAGCTCAAAAGATCTGTCAAATTATTGCATTTTATTGTGGTCTACAATGTGATTAAAATGTGTAAAGGACAAAAGGAAAACTGGATTCTCAGTATCCATTAAGATTGCTCTATGGAGGCCATATTGTTAAGAAGCAGCCCGGCAAGGACTTGCATTTTGAAAGTGGTCTTACAGAATACCTAGTCCACACCTTGTATTGTATTCTATTTAGTTTAAAAAATGATGCATGCAGTGTCACACTCATAAATACACTCAACCACACACATGCAAACACACATATATAAAAACTTACACAATTTCATCGTTCTGGAATTCGAGCTCTCCACAAGTGTCCTCAAAGTCCTCCCCTCCGCCTCTGGCAGTCCCTTCGATGGTTTTATAGGGGACGATAACATTTCCTCGTGCTCCAGATGTTCTCAGTACTTTCACCTCCATGATGCCAATGCTCTCACTCACATGGGTCACAGGTTCCTCAAAAGTAAAGATGCCTGCATGATCATCATCAAAAATAGTAACAGTGGCAGTGGAGGGCGACCCGAGGCAAGCAAGGGTAGAAATGTGGTTGGCTTCCAGTATACCATCTTCCGAAGCCTCAGAAGACACTTTGACGTTGCTCAGATGCACAAGGAAATTTTCATCCTCCTCAAAGATATCATCATCAATGATGCCAACTCTGATTTCCTTTTGTGTCTCACCAGGCTTAAAGACGACAGTTCCTTCAGTAAATTCATAGTCAGACCCAGCATTGGCCGTGCCATCCTCTGTTCTGAAGTCAACAAACACAGTGTTGGTCAAATCTCCACCTCTGCGGATAATGGTCAGGGCCACTGTGCCACAGTTCTCTAGACACTGATATGTCCCTTGTTCAAAGAAGATCTTACTAACAGGGTCATTTTCAGCCACTTCTGTGTTGACCTCATGCATACTGACAGCCTTCCTGGCTTGGTCAGCTGCATGCCTCTTTAAAATGTTGCCGGCACCAGTCATCAGGCGAGTAGCTTGAATTCGGTAAAAGGCGCGACTCTTTTGCTGCTGACTTAAGACTTGGTAGTTAGCTAATTCTATTAATTGCTCTATTTCCTTGTCTGGATGCTTCTGTTTAAGTTCCTTTAAAATCCTTGCCATTTCTCTCCTAGCTTCTTCATCATCTTGGTCCCTCTCATCCACTTCCAGAACCAGAGCCCCATCCAAGAAATTCTCGACATGAGAGTTCACTACTTTCCCATCCATTTCAATTTCAGTTTTGGATGATGGTCTGTCTCCTTCATGTTCAATAATCATCCCCCTCTGCTTGCCAGCCCGATACCTCTTGTAGACATACTTGTAAAATAGAAGCCTCCTATCTGCTACCCAGGCGAACACAACACAGATGGGAAAGAAAAAGAAAGTAAGCAAACCTTCCCAGACCTCCACAACACCAGGAGAAATGACAGACAGAATAATGTAGAGCCAGGTATAGGCAAAGATACTCCAGGCTGCCGTCACAAAGAACACACGCAGATGCTTAATCTTCCTCGTCTCTCCATCAGGGACCACGTAAACACAAAGCGCGATGATGATGAACATGTTGAAGGCAGCACTTCCCACAATGGTGCTAGGACCAAGGTCTCCTGCAGTGAAGTTATGGCCACACACTTCAATCACTGACAGGAGAATCTCAGGAGCAGAAGATCCTAGGGCCATCAAGGTCAGGTTAGACACAGTCTCATTCCAGATTCTCACAGTTGTCTTGGTGGTCTCTCCATTGGGTTTCTTTATGGTTATTTCTTTTTCTTGAGATGTGATGACTTCGATGGAGGACATGAACCTGTCAGCGATGATAGACACACCAAGAAACATGTAGACCATGGCCACAAAATACACAGTGGCTCTAGCAATTTTGTCCCCAAAAGAAGGGTCTTGAGGCTCCCAAATGGGCAAAATCACCCCTTTCTTACAGTAATATGAGCCAGTACATTCACCAGTTTCATTGCCTTCTTCCACCATTTCTGTCTCAGCAGTTATGTGGTCCACGTGGGAAATTAGGAAAGCCATCATAGCTACTAGATGAAATCCCAATGAATATGTGGGTGAGAGACTGAATCGCAGCATGTTGTACAATGAGACTTCCAAATGTCCTAACCTACTGGTAAAAATAGGAAAGGGGAAAGGATAGAAAAAAATCACATCATTAGAGCCAAATCCAAAGCATGACTAATTGTTAATTTTTATCACTATTATAAAAAATATTGTGTGTGTTTGACCCTCACAAAAACCTCTGGTGAATCATTTTGTGAAGAATTCACTGCTGATTAAGCAATCCTTTGTAAGATTTACAATTCAGTCTCTGTTTGTGGATTTTCTACATGTTGTCTCATTCACTGAGCAAACATACAACTGAATTTCAGAAAATAAAAAGTCTAAGTACCACCTGGCTTTTCTGAGTACACATTTATGCATGCTAACCGCCCGCAAGAAACAGCAGCAAAACTTTTGAAGGATTAAATAGTTTTTCCTTATTGTTAATGCAGGTTTTTTTAAAAAATTTTGGTTACTGCATTATCTTCAGGAAACCATTTCATTGACTAAATCATTTTATTAGGTAGGATTCATTGTTTAAAATTCAGACTCTGCAAAAACCCCTACCAACCAAATGTGGTGATTATCTTAAATTTAGGTGTACACATTGCAATGTATTTCAGGATCTAAATCACATCCTACTGATCTAAATTTACTTGAAAACACAGAGAAATCTCCAAGCTTGCCTGCAATCAAAACGCAATACTATCAGTTTTTGAGAGGAAAATTTCACTGTAAGGCAATATTTCCACATACACACACAAAGCAGGTTTTAAAAGCCTAATTTGATGAGAGCACATTTCTTCCTAAGTTTTAGCCAAGCCCAGGTCTCCTAATGCATCTGAGTGGGGCATATGGTTCCACAAGCACAGCCTTTCACATCTACATATGTAGCCCATTTTAGCATCTGCAGGCTGTCTGCCACAGGAACGAGAGAGAACCAGGCCTCAGCCTAGTTGTGTGTAATCAGCATTACCAGCTGTAAAACGTTCCTTTTTGCTGTTAATGTTATACTTCCCATGGTCAATCCAAAACACACATTATTACTATAGTGGGCTTAAGTGACCAAAAATTGCAGGAGCGGTGATTCTATCTAAATCAACTGCTATAGCATAACAACAGTGCCCACAGAGTACACATACATTGAAGGGCTGTAGGCAATTAGGGATATGGCAACAGGGTCACAGAGCCAAAGAACGTGAGCAAAGTAAGGAACAGAGCTCCTGCAGCCCTAAATTCACACCCTACCTCATACAAGACTCAGCTCAGACTTGACACCAACTCTGCCTCCTGGGCTGGGGGCATGGTGGTACGACTGGGGCATGGACAGAGAAGTGAGAGAAGGTCTGGAACTCTCATCTGAAAGCCTTCAAGGAGGGACCCAGTGCAGTATCTATCTGCAGGGAATGGAAGGCTGTTCCGAGTCAGAACACAGCCTCTTGCCCTGGATAATGTTAATAGAAAAGCTGGGTTAGAGGCTGTCACAGTTCCAGGCTGGCTGAGAGCCACTCATCTGCACTAATATTCCCTGGCCTGCATTTGCTGTTCCTGGCTTATAGTAAAAACTGCACTTATTTTATTTATTTATTTATTTTTTGGTCCAGGAGAAGCCCCCAGCAGGGCACATCCTCATGGACCCTCGGAAATCTAATCCAGTCGCTAGCCTTGTGGTCTATCACTAATGAGAGATTAAGATTCTTTGACATTTTTCTTATAATAAAATAGTAAGAGGGTTGTACTGGCAGACATCCAATCTAAGTAAAAGGCTGACAAATAGAAGAAACACACTTTCAAAGTATGTAAAGGTTTATGGTCAAATTGTCTGGTTCTTAGGGTCACTGCAGAGTTTGGTGACATTGGGGGATCTCTGCTTAAAATCAGGTTACATGCAACCAGCCTGTCAGGAGAATGGAAGATCTAGTGCTCGCTCCCTTATGTATCCATGTACGTCACAAATGTTTCTGTGTGCTCAGTATGAATTTTAGAATGACGTGCTAGACTCTCTTCTCATCCTGAGATTTCACAAAGGAATAGAAGAAAGTTTCTGTTCTCACTGAATGTACAGCCTAGTAAGGAGAAAATAAACAAAATAATTAAATATAAATGTCAGTTACTAAACAGTGCTGCCATGGGGACAGGGCAGACTCAATCTAACGAGGACAGGGACTCTGTGCTTGTGATGCATGCATAACATGCTTGATTTTATACCAGTTGGTTAAAGAAACCCTCTCATTTAATGTAACATTTGAGCAAAGTCCTAAGGAAAGTCAAAATCCAACCCTCACGGATATGAGAAGGAAAAGCATTTCAAGCTTTTGCAATGGTCCCCGTGGCAATATATCTAACATAGCCCACAACCACAGAGAAACCAATGTGACAAGAAGGAAGTCAGGAGAGGACAGGGTCAGGAAAGGGGCACAATTGGAATGGGTCATAAGAGCACTGAGACCACAACAAGGTGTTGATTTTCATGGAGAGGGAGATAGGAAGCTATGAGAGAGTCTGAGCTGAGTGTGAGAGCCGGCTTTCTTTAGAAGGGATATTGCTGATCCAATGAGGAATATACTATAGGGGAAATGGTAGAAACAGGGGGACCAGCTCTTGCCCACTGTGCTAAAATCTTATTTAAAAGTGATCCCAGTGCCTGACTGACATACAAAATGATACAGCAGATAGCTGATGTTTAAAAAGTTGAATATTTCCAATGATTCCTTTAGAAGATCTGCAATTTAAAATGTCTTGGGGACCTGGAAGGATCAGAAGGGTTAAATGTTTAATGAACAATGGTACTGAACAGAGATAGCAAACACTAAAGAAAATTCAAACTTCTGTCTCCAAGACTGATAAAATTAACCCCTGCTTTCAAATTACTGCCAAACTCATCACTCCATTTTTCCTATTTCAGACAAAATGAATTTCCTAAACAGCATACTGTATCTGGTACTCCTACACATCTTAAAATTCATCCTTGGTTGCCTACTATGTATTTCCCTGTGGTCAAAGTTCATATTCAACACTCTGCTCAAAACCTTTTATGATCTGCCCTCTGAACTACAATATACAGAAATTCTTTCCATTCGCTTAGTAAGACTGTCTCATGTCTAGGTTTTTCAGATAGTGTGTTCTGTGCTCAAAAACTGTTTTGCTCTTTTAGAATCAAGTTTCCAAGAAGAGTTCAACAGCCAATCATAGTTAATTTCCCAAGAAACTAATATTACTTTTTATACCTTAACAGTGCTGTTAATTTCCCACTGAATTCTCTGCATGTATCAATTACATCGATTACTTCAAAAACCAGAATTTCTGCATTACAAAATTCCTAGTGTTGCCATTTTCATTATAGACTTTGCAAACAGCACTCCTTGGAGTTGTGCAGTACACAGTATCCAACAATAAAACTGTATAGTAGGTACTATTAGCCCATTCTTAAAGTGGGATAACTGAGACTTACATAGGTTAAAAATTTTGTTGAAAGACATATAATAGACTTCTAAATTAAAATTCAAAGTTCTGGTCCGTTTCCAAGATGGATGTTAGCTGTTCCATTATGTCATTCCTGATTAATATGAAAAATAATCTTTGACAACTATTGGACTTTGGATTGAACTAGTCCTTAAATGCCAGGTTAGGAAGGTCTGTTAGCAATAGTCTCTTGGGAGGTTTCCAACAGCTCGGCTTTTATCTTATGGATTAGAGAATCAAGTATCAATGACTGGGGTAGCATGAGGGTTAACATGTGCCTAGAGACAGCTCCCCTTTGCTCCTTGGCCTTTAGTAATTGCCTGGAAACCTCTTCCTGTGTGCACTGTCACAGCAATCTCTTAGGTCAGCCAAGAAAATATCCTGCCCTCTACCCCTGCTCTAGCCCCCAGGTCCCAGTATGCTTCAGTCAACATACTGACAGGATTGATCAGTAAAACTCTAATATCATTCTCAGAGAAAAGAAGAGAGGTGCTTGTAAGGTTACCTAAAAATAATCATAATTATATTCAAAAAGAGACAGCATCATAATTTGTGAAATCAGTGAACACAAAACACTGATGTAACTTATTGGCAATGAAGCAACTGGAAATAACTCTCCAGAATTCATTTTCTTCCTTTATTAAAATTAATACCAAATCCAAAGGCTTGTAAGGATACGTGATACGTGTTACCTAATGTGAGTTCCTTTTTTTCTCCTTTTGTAGCCTTTCTTTCACAGTCTTCCTCCAATTATCAAATGCAAGAAGTTCTACTTAACCTTCCCCATTGGCCCTCTAAACAGAGGACATAGATACTTTAGTCTGCAGTCTGCCCTTACATTCTTCCTGGACTTCCTGAATGCTGGAAAAAGGAGTAGGTTGGTTTTTATGGTAGATTCATGTTAAATCATATCTACGGCCAGTGATCACTTAGAAAGTTCCACTTAGGAACATCCGCATCGTCCAAATGAGGCTTCAGTACACAGGAACATCCGCATCGTCCAAATGAGGCTTCAATACACAGGAACAAGTACCAAGAGCACCTGAATTTTCTTCTGATCATTATTTATTGTAAAACAAAAGAACAGTATGGACTACAGATCAAAAACCTGAGTAGCATTGACAAAAAATGGTACAAAGATATCCAGCTGCCAGTAATCGAGATGCTACCACCTGCTGGGAGGAGGGACGATGAGGTACAACTCTGCCACACAGAAGGGTACACTTAGGTCATTTGTAGGAACACCAATGAATCTTGAGACCATAATGTTATGTGAACCAGACACACAAGCTTAACTATCATATGGTTTCTCTTATATGAGACACCCAACATAGAAAGTGCAAAATAAAAGATCAATAATAGGAAACAGGGAGATAAATTTTTTCTAAATGGGAAGAGGACCAAGAGGTGGAGAGTAGAAGAGGGGAAAGGAATCTAAAAGAATGAAGATGTATCATGAACCGGTGCCAGCTACCCACAAAGAATGCCATCATTATGCATTGCAAAAATGCACAAATAAATTCTTTAAAAAGAAAAGAAACACATACCTGCAAGACAGATGCTGGTAAAGGACTGCCTTTGTAAAGGATGAGGAGGGGCGTCCTCTGCAAAAAGGCCTAAGCATAGGAAGGTAGCAAACTGCCTAATCCCCGCCGGCTGCTGTGGCTAGTACTGACTCTCACACGGCATCTGACTGAGAGAGGCAGCATGCTGGCATGCCTCCTGCCCAGCACCGGGATGGCCTAATCGCCTGCTGGAGATAGACAGTTGGAGTTGTTCCAAAGCACTCCCTGAGTTGCATTCATGAGGACTTGGGATTTCCTTCTATTTAATTCTTGCTGACTTAAAACTTCCAAGTTAAACAGTTAATCTATTTCTAAGGCAACATGAAAGCAAGCATGAATCTTTATCTGCTATTGAGGCAAGCACTTCCAAATGCTTCTAGACAGAGATGACACTAGACAGACTCATTCAAATCACTGTCCTGGGTCCCCAACCTTAGGCGGTCAGACAAAGACTTCAGGTAGGAAATCAGTTGTCATGGTGACTCCGAGCCAAATCCTTCTTAGAATTATTTTTCCTACAAAGAAACAGTTTCCTCTCTCCTGAATGATAAATTGGGGCAGATCTACAGAAGAAAAGCTATAAGAGGTCATGTGAGGTGCCCAGGGCCTTCTGCCTAAACTTACAAAACTGAAGTTAGGGCTCTGTCCGATAACAGAAAATATCTACTTTAATTGTTTCAGGAAAAGAAGCAACTAGTAAGGTTCAGTCAAAAAAGGCAAATGGATTTAGGATTCAGGAGAACGAAGAAGTTGTTGGGAAGTCACATAATATCCTGCTAATCCTTTGCCTTACTTTGTCTTTCTACATAGTACTTTCTACTTTGACATGTTCTCTAATATATTCAGTGGTTTTGTGATCTTTCTCCAAAAGATGTAAGCTTTATAAGGATGAGTTTATTTTCTTTTTTTCACCGACAGAATTTTCAGTTCCTAGAGATTACGGCACATAAAAGATGCACAGCACATGCTTTTTGAATAAATAAAATAACTATTGGAGGGTCATGTTCTGATTCACCAAATCTCTGATGCTGACTCAGAATCTGGGAGTTGGATCTAGGCAATTACATTTGAAAATACCCTCTGCTGTGAAATGGGTATGCTCTAAAATGAGCCGAAGTCAATGTCATATTCAAAAACCAATACCATTGTTAGGTGAAGGAGGGGAAATATGTATTTCAGGGTCAAGCAAAGAATCTCAGGTTAGAATAACTGATCTGAAGCATAAAGAGTGAACCTGGAGCTTCACTCTTTCCACATCTTTCCACACTGGAAAAGTGTGGAAGTACGGATCTTCCTACAATAGCCCTGACTTGTGGATCACTTCTGCTCTGCTGAGGTCTTAAAACTGTGGACCTCCTCTAGGAACAATACCTACTATTTTTTTTTAACATAATTATAAGATATTCTGTCAAAAACTGAAAACCATTTCTATGATAGTGGCTTTATAAAAATGAAAACAGCACCAAAAATTTAAATTTAAATATATTACCTCTCCATGCTAACATGAAAATGTAGTTAGAAGAAACCTTGAAAAGAAAAAAAGGATTCCAGTAGAAAATAAAAGAAAAATAACTCAAAGAGAAGGTGTTCTGATAACCTTGGGCCTCATATGAAATCAGACAGAATTGTTCTAAGATTTATCATGCCACCAGGGTCACAAAGCAGGGCTTTAGGGGCCCTGATCAGTGACAATAATAATAACAATAACGACTGAAATCAATGCCCGGAATGCTATGTTCCAGGTGCTGTGTTAGACGCTTGGCATTCACTACCCCTGAGTTTTGTGACAATACCACAAGGAGCTGTGTATTATCATTCTCATTTTACAAACTAGATAAATATTTCATAAAAGCAAGTTGACTAAAATCATACAGAACCAGAATTTTAATCCACGTATTTTACATTATACCATAATAACTTTTGTTAGCCTATTTCCACTACAACAAATACTATTGTTGGGGACAAATAGCTCTATATTTTTGCACTTAGTAAGAAGAACCTCTGCATAAATATGAATAGGTTGCACTGCCGCTTTAAGGGCAGTACCTGTTTCTCACTAGTGTCCACACCCTAAGTGTGTGTTCTGTAAGCGCTCAGATTCATCACATAGCAAGGGAGAGATAATCCACTGTTAGGTGAAGGAGGGTGATCTGGGATCACCATCTGAACTCTGTGGTCTGAAATTATTCCAAAGTCATGTAACAAACTCAACATCTTTTTCCATTTGCTCAGGAGGAAGGAAAATACAGACAGAAATCCTACAGCATAAAAGTAAAACTAACATTAAAGGGAAGAATGGATAAAAGGTGGGAGATGGGAGAAAGGGGGGTAATCGAATTTTGTCAAAACAAGTAAGTTAATACAGTACTACTAATGAACTAATATTTCTTTCAAGAATCCCAATGGAAAAAGTTTACTGTCTTGAAATTAGAACTTTTTCTTAAATTTAAAACTGGTCAGAAATTTTTTTTAAAGAAAATCCAAGAACAACAAATTAAGTCATTGTGCCAAGCTTTTCTTAGTCACTCACCTGTACCAGACATCATCGTGTTGTAAATGTGCAGAGTATGAGCAGGTCACATGTTACTGGGACTTACCAAAGAGTTAGTTTCCTTCCTGGGAGACAGATGTCTTATATTAGTAGAGAATCACAGAGGAGGAAAGGTTTTCCTGGCATCTAAAGGGCACTGAACACTCAAATGAACTACCTAGTTCCCTGATGAATGTACCTATACCTGAGGCCTTCGTTTACTACAACCAGGGTTTTAAAAACTTTGGCTCCCTCAGCGCATGGTCCTACAATTAAGAGATACCAAGTATAATTAGCTCTTGGAGACAGGGAGCAGCTCCTCTATACTTTGTGACTCTTCCAGGAGATTCCTGATGAGCTCTGACAACTATTTTAGATAATAATTCATTCACCATCAATCCTGAAGTGAAAAAGAAGCCTTTCTTTAGGTTTGATCTTACACACTTAAAAAGAATGAGGTCATATGCAAGCTCTATCTAGGTGACCCTATAAAAGATTTATTTAATATTTTCCACACTGGCCTTTTGACATTTAATGTTAAGAAATCTGTATGTACAATATGATGTGTGTGGGTGTGGGTGTGTGTGTGTTTCTAGTTCTGGAGGGAGTATATTCTTCTTGAATTCAAGGGGTCTACTGAATGACCTCCATGCTCAAAATGCCATAACTAACTCTGAGAATAGTAAAGACCATTGACATATGGTTCCTGTGCTTAATGAATTTACAGTATTTCAGTGCAAGGTATCCTTAGTGCCTGTTAGTATTAGGAAGATTAAGCAAAATTACATCAGAAGAATGACAAAAACTGGAAAGAGTGAGAAGGAAGAAATTATGTGAATAAAGGAAGAAAACAAAGCTTTTCCATCTGCAATCGACCTGAGAACCACCTGGCAAACCCATTAAATTAGATAGCTGGGCTTTATTCTCAAATATATCACAGGTCTAAAGAAGAACTCCAAAATTTGTGTTTTAATGCCAAAATTCAGTGGTGGGCTTGGCACCACTCTTTAGGAAACACTGATGGAAAGAAAGGCTAAAAAGGCAGGAAGGAAAAAGTTGAGTAGACAGGGAACTGGCTCAAAAGCAGGTGCAAACTCCACAACCACCTGCTCCGGAGAGCAAAGAAGTATGTACCAGGAGAAAACGAATGCCTGAACATAAGAAGACAGGGATTTTCTAATATCAACAAGACAGTGATGTGAGATAATATATCAGGTGGGCTCTACATCTAACAAATTTAGACACTAAGCATGAATGAAACATGAAGCCCCTTAGGAAGTGTGTGTTTGGAAGGTGGAATACTGGAATGTAGGGGAGAGAAGACCTTACTGGGAGGTCACAGGGGCACCAAAGGGCAAACTAAAGCACTCAGGTAGTTCAAGGACCACCTACTTGGTTCTGTTGGTTAGTTCTGCTTTCTCTGAGATGAAATAGATTAAGACTGAGGAGCTACTCCATTTCTATGTAACTAAGTCCCAGGATAAAAGAAAGTCTTTGGGGACCGGGCTAGATTTCATGTGCAAGTACTTTGTAGGAGTAAAAATTATGCAGAAACTTGAGCCCCAGACTGGAAGGCTTGGGTGGTGAGGAAAACTGAGTTCCTTAAGTTGTAAGCTTATGGGGCATTGCCTACTTCCTGTCTTTAACTCGAGTCAGTCTGATTTGTGAGGTCACTCCTTTGGCATTCCAGTGTGCCTCCTGGGATGTGGGTGTTGAATATAGCATTCAATTTTAAGTTGTGTGACAGGAAAGCAGAAATGTCTTTTATTTTTCTTTTTAAATTTTTTCACAAGGGAAATGTTGGTTATGTGAGCAGGGGCTGGTGATTTCCATGAGCTTTTTCCATGAGTCATGAAGTTTCATCTTCAAGTAGAAAGCGCTGGAACCCTATTAACTTGAGGTTTGAAAGTCTTTCAAGTTTCAAATCACAGTCCTCGAAAGAATAAGATGCTCTTGAGAAGAGAAGTAAGAAATAAAAAGAATCAGGTAAAAAGTCAAGTGTCTAGGTGCTTACTTAATGGTCGCCCTTCACAAATATTCTGTGCTGCAATTTTCCAAAGTTGCCAACAAAATCCTAAGGATCTTGGTTCTGAAACCAAGTGTAGAATTCACACAGAACTAGCTAATTTTAAAAACGGGAAGTCAATTAAGAAAGAAACCTGTCAAATCTTATTATTTTGAGAAATAAATGCAGTGAGGATGACCGATGAGAAAACACAAAATCTTCATGCAAATCTCCAAGTGGTTTATGAAACATATAGAGTCTCTGGGGATAGAGCATCTAGTAAATGTGCTCTTTAAATCAGTGCTACACACCTCTGTTTGAAGACTTGTTTAAACATTGGCTTAAGGGTTATCGCTTTACTTTGGGCAACTATGCTAAAACTACTTTATTACTGTCTTTTTGTGATAAATGAGGATTGTGATTCATCTGTCACAAAGATAATTCCTGAGCAGAGCCATTGAAACAGTTAGAAAAATTCAGTGGGGAAATAAATGCTAATGACGTAATCATTTAATAGGAGAAAATAATTTCTACCCATTAAACCTTTGCTTAAGCAAAAAGTTTCAACAGTATTAATGACTGAGACGGCATTCATTCATTCATTCAATCAATCATTCATTCATTCATTCATCTAACAAAGCTATGTCTTGTATCCTGAGTAAAGACTTTGAGGATAATGATGCATAGTATATTAAGTATTATTTTGGTTAGGAAATTTTATTTTTTCATAAAATAAAAAAGTTTTCATTTTTAATTTGGTTTAAACATTATGCAATATATATATATATATATATATATATCATGTATGGAAACACTATATGTCAATTCATTACTATGTAAAATTATGCTTTTATGTATCACTTAAAAATTAATTAAAACAAACCAATACCTAATATCTTTTATATATATATATATATATATATATAGTGCAAACCATTGGAGCTATAACCATGAAACAGAACCATGAATCTCTATCTTCATGAAATTTGTGATCTGCTAACTTATAAATGCTATCTAAGAAAAGCACAATCTTAAAAGAGTACTGGAAAACCTGACCTAGTAGACTGTTGGGTAGGGTTTGCTGAAAAAGTATCACCTGAGGTAAAATTTAGAAAACTCTCATCAGGAAACCAGGCAAAAGGCTGTTGGAGTGTAAGGCCCGAGGCTGACCCTTTGGCTGTTACCCTCAACTGTAACAGGATTACTCCTAAATCTACCTTTTTGATATGTGGGTTATGAGATCATGCTTGGAAAACACTGGAAGTAGCTTCTGCAATTTATATGAGACTCTCCCTCTTGGAGTCAGAACTATCCAATTTCAGTTAATTGCTTTCTGCCACACTTCTGGGGGAAATGTGGTAGATGGAATTGTCACTGGTCTAGAAGCCAAAAGAAACGTGTATCAGCCTCAGACCTGCTGATCATTCACATGTTTTGAGATAAATCACTTCCTTTCTCTCTGATTCATCTGCAAAATTTGGGAATTCTGCTCATAACACTCAGCTATGATATTTTAATCCTACATTCTGGGATACATGATCCTCTCTAACATAAAACCTGCCAACCTGCCTGGTAGTCAGCTGAGCTAGTAAAGAAAATTGCCCAAACATCTATCATATTATCCTTTTTTGTGCTTCTATAGGTCTCCATGACCCATCTCAGATGTCACATTTTCTACTTAAAACTTGCTCATTGCTAGGTAAACCCTTAAAATCAACTACTGTGCTCCTTGCTTCCCAATAAGGAAACTCGGGCCTGCTAACTGAAGAATTTTCAGTCACACATCCCAGAATTGACAGAACTAGGCTCTAGAACAGGGCCTGAGTTTCTAGACCATCTCTTCACACTGCATCAGTTGTTATGATGCTCCAAACCTACTCATGTAGCATTACTGTTTCTCCTGATTTATAGCATGTTTCAGGAGTTGGAAAATTATGGTCAATACACCAAACTATCTTTTCTTGTTCTATTAAGGCTTATAAAATCAAAATGTTTTGTGTTTTTAAATGACTGAAAATTGTTTAAAGTTCATAATGTGAAAGCTAGGTGATGTCCAAATTTCAGTGTCCACAAATACTGTTTTATGTTAAACAGACCTGTCCATTTATGTATGAGTGTATGCATGTATTTATTTATATATTACCTATGGATGCATTATTTTTGCAAGAATAGAGTAACTGTGACAGGACCTACAGTTCACAAAGCCAAAAAACATTTACTAGATAAGGTTCATATAAAATAAAAAAGGTACATGTGATGGGTTTAATGACTTCAGAGTCATAGATTTGATTCTTACAAAATCACTTAACTTCATGTAGTACCCTTTGCTTATTTTTTAAAAAGCAAAAACAAAGCAAAATTAGATGATGCTTGATCCCCTTCCCAGTGCTAGCCATGGTATTATACAAGGCCACTGATGCATAAAAGTTCATAAAAAGAACTGCTTGTCCGGGAAAAGAAAAACTGTGAGAAGTTATAGAAAAAGCACCCTTGACTTTGCCCAACACCAATTCATAAATTTCAGGTCAGGGGAATACATGCCCAATATCTGACAATATTAGTGAAGAATTATGTGAAACTTTTGTGAGATGAAAGTTCTCCAAACTGGTCTCACTGCTCACAGCCGGTGGTCTAACATTCTACAGAGGAAGTGTGGACTTTGGTGCACAGTCAGCAGTGCAGTTCTCTAAAACTGTGGTCAGGACTGGGTGCTTCACATGGAGTAAAGAGAACCGAAGGGTGGCCTTACACCGCTTTAAGGAAAACCTGAAGGGCTAAGAAGTTAGGCTCAAGTTAGAGAGTATCAGGACCAGCAGAGACAAGCAGGTGAGCACAAAGCACCCAGAATTATGGTACGGGAAACATAATCCCCGAAGTTAAGGGAGAAACACGCTAGCAGGTGACCTTCCCTTAGCCTCAGCTCTTAGTGTTACAGCTTCTCTGCTTCAAGGTTATACTGCAAATTAATCCTACATGTAGGTTTCCGGTGAAGACTACATCTGTGCAGTGATTTATTCTAGCATTTGTTCCAGATCCACAGTTCTTGTAACATAGTAGTAACTGGTACACAGAACAGATCCCAAGAGTCTGGAAATAGCCCTAACATTGCTCCTGGGTTGCTCCCGCCATAAATTACTTGGGGCCTGGTTTACATGCTTCATAAACGACGAGGCTTTGTTTTTTAAATCCTTTTCACTCTCTGAGAATAAACTCGAATATCCCCTCCTCCACGAAGCCATGTCTAGTGTTCCCTTTTTCCTTCCAACCCCTCTAGCACCTTGCTCAGTTACAGTACAGTGATTTATAACACTTTTCCCCGTTATTTCACATGTAAATGGCCTCAATCATGACATTCCTGACATCAGAGAACACTTATGTAAAAAGAGCCAGTCCTTATATAACATCACTCATTGAGCATCACTTATCAGCCTGTGGACAAGATATTTAACTGAGTCATAATTTACATCTTAAACCAGAATAATGATGCTTCCTTGCAGCACACTAATAAGCATTAAGCTAGGAAACATGTACAAAATAAATAAATTAGTCCTTCACTAGTACTAGTAAATAATTTCCCTTCATTGTCTGTATGCTCTGAAAACCTTACCACAGGGCCTTGTATACACTGAGTGCTCAATAAGTGTCATAGTTGGGTTGATGTAAATTGCTGAATCACCATGTGGTCTAACTTCATAAAACATTCAAGGAAGAAATATTACTCTGACTTCACATGCAGTGACATGTGCACAGCAATTTACTCCACTTCATTTAAAAGTTTAAGATGGACTCTAATGCTTGCACATATTTTCCCAGAACTAGTACATATGCAAGAAACCAATCACCTAATTTGCATTTACACTACCATTTTCTAGGTTACCTGTGTGAATGTTGTAAAAGGATATGGTAGAATTCATCCAAAATTGTAAGAATACCACCTGGGGAAAACATTGTGTCCATTTCCTGGAAGACTTAACGAGGCTACATTTTCAAGAAAGGACCCAATTACTGTTATATTTGCTGCTTCAGAGTAAAATGTTGGTGAGGATGTTTATCTTGGACTCTTTGTGGTTACTCTCTACCCTCTGACAACTGCCCAGTTCTCAGGCTGTCTTCCTCAGACTTCCCCACCAGAACCATCTTGGGAAGGCACTCGTTGGGTAGCAATCTTGTTTTAAACTTCTTTCACTTCCTCTGCTCTGTTCCAGGACTTTCTGTGAGTTGATGGAGTAAACCAGGCTGAGTTCAAAACTGAACAATTGCCAATGGTACCTTTTTCTTAGGTCATGCCATTACAATTCATTAGTGACCTGTTAGCTGTAACTGCTTCACTCAGATGAATGGCTTTAGTGGGAATGAAGTGGGAATTTTTGATCCCGTAACAACAACGGATAAATGCTTTAAATCTGGGAATGTTCTACTCAGTTTCAAACCAGTTGACAGATTGCTGCCTCTGACGTACTTGCCTTTGACAACAAAAACATGTTTTTCCCTCAGTTTCCTTCTCCTTCCACAAATTCCCTCCCTCATGAAATTGGCTAGAAAGTTTCAGGTAAAACTGAAATGTTTGCCTATCCTGGTTCTTTTTACACTCTGGAGTAGGAAGATCAAAGGACAGCTGCAAATACAGACAGAAAACACTTCAGGTTTGATAAAAAGCCAGCAAAGAGAATCTACAAATAAAATGAGGCATTAAGGACTGTGAGAAACTGTTCCCAAACTGAGTTTACATACTGGACAGAGACAACAGCTCTCCCTGTTTGTATTATGAACTACCCTTGATGAAAATATATCAGAAAAGCTGTTTGATTCACATGTACAACTGAAAACCTAATCATTAAGTCTTCAAAATATGCACATGCATAAAAATGGTGTGCGTGTGTGTGCGTGTGTGTGTGTGTGTGTGTAAGCTAGGAAAAGATCGAGAGAGGGTGGGGAGCAGAGACAGAGACAGAATATATCTCTCTTTCGGAAAAGACAGGAAATGGAAAATGATCCCACCGCACTTAATGAGGCCCCTCAGGACTCTCCTGAGTCCAAATCAAAATCTCTAAGGCAGAGGATGCGAAAGGTTTGCATTCCCAGCATCTATCCCATCCCAGTGGGTCAGAAAACACCTGACATTTACTTCCACTAAACCTCAGATACGTCTCCAGGGACCCCAGATCTCTTTGTTCAGAGAAGAAAGCAGAAACAGCTAGTTGAGTAATCTGCTGGCCTGGTTAGTCACCCTTACTACTGAGAGTTAGAGCTGAAGTGATGGACAGTCAAGGAAGCTGTAAGGGACGCTAGACAGAACTGTAGAGTCAAGGAACAGTCAGGGAGAATATTTGCCACAAGAGGGAGCAGTAGAATTTGGTCAGGTGGGAGACTATTTGGTAGAGGTTATGATGAGGGGTGTAAGTATGAGGCATAGTAGGTTATGGTGAGAAATGATGAAGAACGGATGATACTGGAGAATACTGTAGCAAAAAGCCTTTACCTTTCAGAGGAAAGGATGAAAGAAAGAAGAATAACACACACACACACACACAGAGAGAGAGAGAGAGAGAGAGAGAGAGAGAGAGAGAGAGAGAGAGAATCATGTTCATTCCTAAATTCTTAGCAATGCAAGGTAACAATTACTTTTTATTTGAGAGCAATATAGGCACACATCACAAAATATAAAACAAGAAATCTTTCTACAGATTTAATTTTTATTTCACTTTGGAAATTGTTATTTCCATTTGCTTCTTGCCTATATACTGATTTTCCTATAGCTGAGGGTACCATGGAAAAGTGGCTAGTCAGACCACAGGGAACTATGAAAATGAACTGTTAAAGCCCCCAAATTCACTTAGTTTTAGACGACCACATCCATGATCATAGTGAATGCTTTGCTTTGCTTCTGCTGTTTTCTAGTAACTTGGTTTTTAAAGGAACAATGAGATGACTGGATCTCAAGAACTGTTTTCATCATTTACTGTGTCTAGAAACAGATTAAGCATTAAGGGGGAGGAAAGTATGCATCTATTTCGCAAGATAAATAAAAGTCTATTTTTGCCTGATAAAAGCATGTTAAATACAGCTTGTCAAGAAATGCTAAAGCTCTCTTGGAATATATATTTTTTTCAAAACATAGCAAGCTTAAGAGAGTAATCAATATACTTCCTGCGATTAGTGCTGTAAGTACTAATCTAAGGATACCTCATTTTATTTTATAAATTTATTTGGAGTTAACAGCTCTAACCAGGCTGTTCTCTTTTCTTCACTTTCCCAGTCAACAAAGGGTTACCTAGCTGTTAATATGAATCCAAAATGATAACTAGTCAGAGAAAGTAAATAGACAGATAGACCGATAAATATGAAGCACCACCTTTATATCTTTCTAGTTTATGACTCTCTTCACTCCTCTTGTTAAGCTTCCGAGAGAGTAAAGGTGATTGTCACAGATACTCTGCGTTCTCTGCAACCCTTGCACAGCCCAGCAGCAAATGATGGTTCACCTCTGCTGAGCACCCATCACACACCTTCTTTTTCCTGTTGTTCTAGGAATTAATGGCTCCATTTTAATAAAACACAATGTTCATTTTAAGGGTGAATAATCAGGGTTCCTTTTATAGTAGGTGGAAGGAATCTTAAAGAGCCCTGAGATCCAAATGAAGCCCTTCAAAGAGGCAGAAATTATAAAATGAAAAGCATTTTAAGAAAACACATCTTGCTTCCCAGTGAAATCAGTGAGTCCTTCCCCACTTGCAAAGACCCCAAAATACAGCAAGCTCGCGCTTTCCCTTTCTCTCTCTCTCTCTCTCTCTCTCTCTCTCTCTCTCTCTCTCTCTCTCTCTCTCATTTTCCTTTCACACCCAGCTCACCTCCCATTGAAGCAAGTTTGGCCAACCCAGAGAGGTAATTCCAAGTAACACAGGATTTGAAAGAGCAACCTAAAACCAATCATTCCTCCTCGGGCTTTGTTTTCTTATCTGAAATGAATGAAACATCTAGATTCATTTCCTCTTTCTTTTCCTGCCTTGCTGCAGGAGAGCTGTGAAAAAGAGGAACTTTGAGTGTGTGTGTGTGTGTGTGTGTGTGTACATGTGTGGAGTGCAAGAAGGGCTTTCAGAATTTTCTCCTGTTACCCCCATTTCTCTTAGGAATCCTTCACCAGGGTCCAGAATGGTGGCTGTTCAACACCTCATATCTGCAGCCACTCCTCAAACCAGATCTGATCAGAAATGATCAGAAATCTCCACCTACTCAGAGCTAGCTCCTCCATGATCAGGAAGCCTGCACTGGCTTCACCACATCTGTCATTTTTTAAAAAGCTTCTTCCACTACACCTCCCACTGATATCCTTTTTTTTTTTTTTTTTTAAGTCTTTACACCTCCAGCAGGACAAAGTTTGTGTTGTTATATTCACAACCACTAGTGGCTGACTAGCACAGAGGCAGAGAGCGCCTTTCAAGGTGGGGGATACAGAGTGCGAAACATGACTTTCCTTCCAGTGACTGCAGACGACATGCACATTGCTCTGTTCGAAAAAAATATCTGTTACATTTGATCACCCCTGCTCCCAAACCAAGCAAGGCTATGTTAACTGGGGAGGGAAATACGAATTGCCAGCCCAAGTCATTCATCAAAAGGCAACAGAATCGGTCGAGGGAGGGCGAGTTACAGAATCAAGAACGCACATATGCCGTATTTTTGAAAGCGTCGCCTGGAAGGATTTGGTTTTTTTAGCCCACTGTCCATCTCTGAGACCTCCCTCTTCTTCACGAAGGAGGAGCCAAGAAGGATATCCTCTTCATCCCAGAAAACAGACCTTTTCCCCAGGAGCCAGCCCTATCCCTGAGGCGGATAATGCAGCTGCAAAGTTCCCTTGAGATATGCTGGGGAAACATGCCTGTGTGTGCAGAATCTCCAACGCACACCCGGCACAGTTCCCAAGGACGCGGGCCCTAGCCCACTCCCCACCACATTTCTCCCCGGTCTACCCCTCAGCCCGGCCACACCTCCCTCCTCTCCGCAGTCCTCTGAGAAGGAGCACCCAGTGCCGGCCAGCGGAGAGAGGACTCGAAAGTGTGGCCGCAGGGAAGACCCCAGGGATTACCAGGAGGAGGATGACCGCGGAGAAGAGCCCAATGGGTGTGGACGTCCGGATCCCCCAGGAGAGCTGCTTTCGGGTGGATTTAGCTCCCTAAATCCTTCCAGCCCAGCGTGGCGCTGGGTGCAGCATCCCTCTTTAGAAACCCTCTCTTCCCCCTGAAGGCTGCACCGGCCGGTAGACACCCTCCCGCCCAGAAACACCAGCTCGAGCAATTGCACCCTCCGGAAAGCGCGGACACCCAGAAAATGTGCAGGCTCGCGCGCGCGCGCACACACACACACACACACACGCGCAATTTAGAAAGCCTCTCTGGCTAAAACCAAGGAAGTGAAGCCGTATGAGGAGCAGGGCAGCGGGGTAGATGTCGGTCTCTGGCTAAATGCCTTCTGCTCGCCCATCCTAAAATCCTACCTGGCGAGAGGAGAGTGAATGGATTCTCCCCCGGCTCCTCCACGCGCGTAGGAAACGCTGCGCGCTCCCTCCTTTTAAACAGCTCCCGAGCAGGAAGAGGTCGCTCCCATCTTCTCCGGGAAGCACAAAGCAGGCGGCGGCAGCGGCGGCGGGCGACTCCCGAGCAGCGCCGGCGCTAGCTGGAGCCGGAGCCCGAGCCGGAGCCGGAGCCGGAGCCGGAGCCCGAGCCGGAGCCGGAGCCGGTGCGGCGGCAGCGGTGCGCGCGGGCGGGAGCGGCGGAGGCCGGCGGGCTGGGAGGGCCGAGGCCGGGCGGGCGCGCGCTCCCTTCTCCTCCTCCTTCTCCTCCTCCTTCTCCTCCTCCTCCTCTCCTTCCTCCCCCTCGCCCCCCCCTCCTCCCGCCCGCGCACCCCGCCCGCAGCAGCGCACCGAGGTGCTCTCGCGCGCTTGCCCGGCTGCCCGCGGACTCCCGCCGCCGCGACCCTCCGCTGCCCCGGGGCCACCGTGGGGGTGGGAATGGGGGGAGCCTGCGCGTCCCCGAGCCCCCGCAGCCTCGGGTCTCTGAACGCGGAGAATATTTTCCGATGTCCTCGCGGCTCCGGGCCCCGCAGTGCGTTGTAGCCGCGCGCGCTTGCACTGGCCTCCCGGGCACCCAGCCCATCGGTTACGGGCGCAGACGGGCGCTGCAACTTTTCTTTTGAACCTTTCTTACCTCATCCACGGATAGAACCCCGACTCCTACTCGCCTACCCATTTCTCACCTCTGAATTTGTTACTCCAGATATATCTTTCGTCCTCCACATTTTACCCCTGTGCTAAAGGAAGCTTTCTTTTAGTAAAGCGATCTGGGGATGAATCAACGATTAAAAAAAATAATTCTTACTCTGTGTTTTTCCTACATATCAGTTATGCAGCCCTCTACGCCAGCTACTAGATGCTGAACAAGCAACTAAAGCTAGGAGAGTGAAGGGTTTCCCCAGCCAAGGAGTCTTGTCGGTATTCCTCGCAAAGATTGCAGCTCACCTGGGAATAAAGACCAAGAGGCTGCTTAGCCTGAAAGCCATGCCTCTTTTAAACTACAGAGAAGAGTAAAAGCTGCACATTGAGACTGAGTCAGGGAAGACCTAATGCAGCAATCGACGAACCATTCATTGCCCTTTCCAAGAGAAGCTTTATCACTGCCAATACATCACTTCCCCATAATTAATAAAGGAGCACTGCAGCAGGCCCTTGCTTTCTTGACAACTCATTCATCCTTACAAATCCTTAATGACTTGGCAAGATGAAAGGCGAGACCCACTGTGGAGTTCATGGCTCTCAAACCTGGCTGCACATCAGACACACCTGGGAATGCAGTCTGATGCTGTAGAATCTGGTACAGACGCTGATACTGTAGCTCTTTGGTGGTGGTGGGGGCAGTTTGTTTTTCGGAGCACCAGTTGATACTGGCCCTGTGGCTTGCTAAGGTGTGGGACATCAGGAGCTGCTATATGGAGACAGTAAGCCGAGGGAAGGCAAAGCAGAAGACAGAGTTTAAGATTTCTAAGGGAGCTCTTTGCTGGTACTTACAGTGCTGCTCTGACTGTCAGACCTCAGGAAAAGAGAGTTTCTGACTCCAGAATCCTAATTTGACTCTGCAGTAAAGAGGAGGGGATTGGAGAACACAGAGAAGGTGCCTTCCTCTGCCACCTTGCCAGTGGCTGTGCCTCAGCTCTCCTGGACAGCTTTTAAAAATACCACTGGTTAGGCCACACCCCAGGCTGATTAACTTGGTCTCTAGAACTAAAATTTATGCATCAGTAATTTGATTTTTTTTAAGTCCCCTGGTCCATGTGCAGTGAAGGTTGAGAACAACTGCTCTAGGCCAGTGCTCCTTCAACGTGCATGTGGATATGAATCAGCTGCGGGCTCAATTTCTTATTCACTAGAGCTCTATGGCTCAGGGTCTGCATTTCTAGGAAATTTACAAAAGACACTGATGCTCCTTGAATGAGGAGAGTTCTTTCACATCTGTTTAGAGATTATGGACCCCAGCTTGGGAGAACTTCCATTGCCTCTTGTCTTGAAAATTTGCAGGAACCTTTCCTTCCTAAGAACATTTTCTTTGCTGAGTCAAATGTTCTTAGGAGCCACTCTCCACACAGACTTTTTGTTAGGACTTCACTGACTAGTGACATGTGGGGAGATACAGAAGGTCGCCTTCTCTCGGTTCCAGTGTGTCCTCAGCCAAAAGCTGACTTCCAAGCACTGTGAGAGGCAGCTATTTGGCTCACACTCAATAAAAAGGGGCTTGGAGAGAAAAGTGGCTGATTTCTAAATGACCCAGAAAAGACCGTAACTAAAGACTCTAGGCACAGGAAATAGAACGCAGGTAATAAAGGAGACACGGGAAAGGGCTAAATAAAAATGTGAGCCATGAGCTCTGTCTTCAGTGGAATACATTTTATAGGAAGGGTGTGGTCTGTTTTGCTGTTGTAGACCACTTAGTAACAAGATTTTCTTGAAAGTTCAGTATACTTGTGACAGAGAATGACAACAGCTTTGGTGTTTAAATGCCTAACAGTGACACCTAAAGTTTATTGTGCCAAAAGGACTTTAAAATTATATCCCTATTCTTCTTATTCTTTCTTTTTCCTAGTCTAATCCAGTAGGTTAATTTGAACTCTTGGGGGAAAAAAAAAGACATTATATGCTCTTTTCTTTATCTCCCATCATTAAAAAGAAGCAACCTAGTGCCTGATGATCTGATACCCTTTTTGATTTGGCTCAATTTCTGAACCTCTAATTTTCTTTTTCTTTTTTTTTTTTATAGGCATCTTTATAATGGTTCCAGGACCTGGGGCAAATTAAACCTTTTGCTCCCTCTTAAATGTCATACATGACTGGATTTTTATTGCACGAATTATCAAAGGCTACATCACCAGCACAAGGCAACTGGAGACTACAGCTCCGGGTAAGGAAATAGTGAGACAGCTGTAGGCTGTGGCTTTGGACATAAATACTGCAGCTGAGAAGGAGACGATTTACATCCCCATTGCAATGATACTGCTTAATGGCCTTTTTCATATATTGAGGGCTATGCTTTTCTCTGGACTTGGGATTTAAAGACACCGCTCTACACTGCTACCTTGCAAAACAGTGTAAAACAGCAACTTAGGGGCTCCCCAGGAATAGCGCTTAAATAGAGTCTAAAGATGGCTCAGAGTTTATGAACTATTTTCTAGCAAACTTTCAGGAGTTCCTTTTCAAAACCAAGTATAAATGATATAAATTTGGTCTTTTTATTCAGTCTAGAGAAAAATTAAAAATGAGATCATGGATACCAAAAATTGTTTTTCAAAATATTTGATAGTGTATTAAAATACCCCATAAGATTTTGCTCTAGGGAAAACCAGTACTTTCTTATAGTTCTTTTCAATTTTACCTTGAATTACCTAGGTCGGAGGTACCACAACTGTGTTTTCCATGTGTTAATATAGTGCTAGTCATGCCCCTCTACACACACACACACACACACACACACACACACACACACACACACATTTCCTACTCTGCCAGTGCCTTCTACCTGTTTGCTCATAGCATCAGTCTCACACTCTTTATCCTGATTGTTATATTTGGGACCCAAAATGCCAAAACCACCCCCGCCTTAAGAAAATCATTGTGTAGAAAACTCGGTCTTCAAGGAGAAATTGGATAATGAGCACTCTGCCTTCATATTTGAGAACATTCTTGGGAGCTGATGGAACCTGAGGAGATGGGACTTCACTGAAATGAGTAAACCATGGGCCTTGCCTGGCCCCAACCTTCCTTTCGGTCTGCTTCTTAGCCTTGTCGAGGTAAGCAGATTTTCCCCACCGTGTGCTGCCGGCCTACATTAATAGGATCAAAAAACCATGGACCGATACCACAAGCTCAAATAAATCTCTCCTCCTTTAAATTTGCCCATGTCAGGCATTTTATTACAGCAATGAAAAGATGATTTAAGCAGCACTGGTTTTTACATAAGAAGGCACTGCAGTGCTCCAGCCAGGCCAGTGGTGGAGCAGAGCAGTCCCATTCTCCCGCTTCTCCACCAAGCTTTTTATTTTGGCTTTTAGCTTTCTGTGCTGCCAATTGGGTCCAGGGTTTTTGATTTAAGAATGACCATGGGGATTCTTTGTTGACTTCTAAGTGCTATTCTTCTTCCCTGGGATCTTCTTTCTCCAGTTGAACTTTTATTTCTCTTCTTTGTTTTGAATAGCTTAACACCACCAGTGTACCCCCTCTAATGTGAATCCTTGTAGCTGATAAAAATCCACAGAGGAAGAACAACCTTCCAGAGTAGCCTCAAAGTTACAACCTTTCTCTTCTGTGCTACCTTACTGAGGTCACCCACTTCCTCTGAGTCTTCAATTAGTTTGTTGCAGTCTTGGGATTTCAGAGACCTGCAATTCTACATTTTATCAACTTACATTCAAGGGTTGGGCTCTATAGAATTCTGATGCCTTTCTTTCTTTCTTTCTTTCTTTCTTTCTTTCTTTCTTTCTTTCTCTCTCTCTCTCTCTCTCTCTCTCTCTCTCTCTCTCTCTCTCTCTCTCTCTCTCTTTCTTTCTTTCTTTCTTTCTTTCTTTCTTTCTTTCTTTCTTTCTTTCTGAGGAAAATACCAAATTTATATCCCATAAATTTATCAGGGGTTATTCAGTGGCAGAATCATTATCAAAGCAATTAGTGGGTCAGAAAAGAACAACTGTCTGATTCAGAATTGCCAAAGTACCACCCCCAATTCTACTCTTGCTTTGGGGATGTGGAAAAGTGCTTTTATAAATTTTAGTATCTTGGGCTGGGGATTTAGCTCAGCAGCTCAAGCTTCTGCCTGGCAAGTGCAAGGTTGTGAGTTTAATCCCCAGTACCAAAAAAAAAAAATCTAGAATTTTAAATTTTTTTGGTCTGGAAATTCTTGATCATAAAATCTTCCTTCAAGAAGTTGTAAGAAGTTGCTTAGCTTCATTCTTGACCATAGTGATCCCTAAATGATACTATCGTTAGCAATAGTAGAGTCCTGTAAAAGTTATATCCATATGAATTTTAAAAACCTAGATAACTAGGTTCTCCATAAACAGGCCATCTCATAATTTATCATAATTCTTCTATGATTTTTGTTATTCAAAATTCTGCATACAGTGAGTAAACCAGTTAAGTATCATTTCTGCTTTAAGGAAACATTTTCTGTCTGTATAATGAAATAAACTGTTTGCATTTTCTGATTTTGTAAGCACATACAGTTCACAATATTTTCTTTCTTTTTTTAATGTGTGGATATCAACCAGATTACATATCTTTTAAATCTGAGAATAGAATTTCAAAGAGTCATTTTAAATCCTATTATAATTCAGATTTTGGTTGTCACAGTGATGTTGTTAACTGAAGATCTTACAGGACATGGACTTGTTTACTAAGTTCGCACTGACTTTCTCAATATAGATTCATGGATTTCCCATCAATACCAACTCAGAATGAGTCACCAAGGGGGCTCTCTGTCTTGGGCTAGTGCTCTGCATAGCCCAGTTCTGAACCAATGTCCCTGAAAGATTGCATGTCAGCTTTCTCAGTGAACTTCTTTTCTAAGGTGTCATCTAGGATGTATAGTTCCCTCACTGCAACTTCAATTACTGCCCACTGATTTGAATCTAAGATCTGCCAGTATTTTAGTGGTTAACACAATGCCTAGAAAGTAGCTCTTGGAAACGGTCATAACAAAGAGATTTGTAGGGAAATGCACTGAACTTCTGGGTATCTTAATCTATGATTCTAAGGATGCTGGATCTGCTACAATCAGAAGTACCTGGACACTGAAAGTATATGTTCTCATATTTAAAAATTCAGACTTATTCAGTGCCCTAAAGAAGTCTTAGTAATCACAACCATGTAAAGTTCAGAAACTGCATTCTATTTTCTGGGTTTTTTGTTAGTACATGATTGTAGTACATAATGATGGCATTCACTGTGAAGTGTTGGTACACACATGTACACATTTTAATTCTTTTCTCCATCCCCTTCCACTCATCTGCTCTCCCCGCATCTCTTGGTACCTTTTCCTCTGCAAAAGATCTATCTCCCTGTTTCTTATTGTTGTTTATTTTGGTCTGTAATTTACTTATATCTTGGGTTTCTCAAGTAAGAGAAATTGTACACTACTCATGCATCTGATTTATTTCACTCAACACGATGGTCTCAAGGTGCATCCATTTTCCTACAAATGACTCATTTATCCTTCTTTATTTTCTTTCTTCTAGATACCATCATGTCACATGAAAAACTTAACTATCTTTGTATTTGTTTCAACATTTCCATGTACATCAAAATAACCAGTAAGTTATTTGTGTAGGCATGGAAGATACTTGCTTCTACAACTTATTCTTATGTAATAAACTATTAAGAACTAGTTGGAAAAACTATGGTTACTTTTATCTTGTAGACTGAGTATGAAAATTCAAAGGGAGGTTGGCAATATATTTCAGTGGCACAGTGCCTGCCTGGCAAGGGCAAGGTCCTGAGTTCCATTCCCAGTCCTAAAAAAAAGTTAAAATATTAAAAAAGAGAGTGAGAAAAAAAGAAAATACAAAGGAATTTACTCAATCATAGCTCCACCTATGTATCAAATAATTTGCTTTATAATCATACTGAAGCCCAATTCTCTACCTTGGAGATTCTCGTGTGTGTGTGTGTGTGTGTGTGTATGTGTGTATGTGTGTGTGTATGAGAAGTATTTTTGTTTTTCCTGATATTTTGTTAAGTTCTCTAGGTGGTTCTAAAGTTTAGTCAGAGCAGAAAACCACCAGTGTAAGCTGAAGTAGATAATTAATTATAAAGACTGGTGAAAAGATTCTTTATATCCAGCAGAATATATTTTTTGTTCTGCTTCATTGGATATTGATACTTAACAGAACATAAAAATGAGGACTTTGTGTGAAAATTTATAAAAACTTACACACATTTTAGGGCCTTCTTGAGTCTTTCAGAGGCAAAAGAGAGTGTCTTAACTAACCTGAACAAAGATATGTAGACAGATTGGACGATATGACCAGAAAAGTACGGTCCATGGCAGTTGGGCCAATGTCTATCTTGTTCTCACTCTTGAGAATACTCTACCCCTTATATCTAGGACATTTTTGGGAGTATGGTGGATGGATGAATTAATTACACACATGTTGCACACTGAAACGGGACTATTTTATGCAATAACAAGATAGATTTTATTTAGAGTATAAATTCTTTGGCGCTTGTCCACTGCAAATTGTAATATAACACCAATTACCTCCTTGTAGCTGAGTGCAGGCCCTGGTTAGCACTGAGATAGTCACTGTATCCACACTCACAGTCCTGCCTGGCCACCTGCTTTTTGATGACAGACAGATTGTCTATTACACTGCAGGAGCCTGAGCCACACGGAGATGGCAATCTGACCAGCTCTCCGGTTTGAGCCTGTAAACTGACCCTTTGTTACTTATCTCAGGAATTACTTATAAGCTTTCCTTTGGCCCCATTTATAAACAAGTCAGTGAATCTCTTATTTCCTCATTAAGTTCATTAAGCATGAACTTTATGAATGTCATGCTTAAATTTTTAAAAATCATTTTTCAGGAATCAAGGAACCCTGAGCTTTTGGATTATGTTGATCCAATCATTGTGGAACTCATTATAGGCAGAAAGTTGAGCAAGCAGATAAAAATCAAACACAGCTTACAGTCATCATATTAATTCATTTGTTCATTCATTTCTTCATGTGTACATTCATCAAATATCTATCAAGACCTATTCTGGGCTAGGCACTGTCATCCCAGACACTGAAGAAAAAAGAGGAACAACATCAGTAAAATTCCTACTCTTTTGGAACTTACATTCTAGTACAAAAACAACATGCAGTAAGCAAAATAAACAAATTAACACATGGTAGGGTGTCAGAAAAATAAATCTATGAAAACAATATAACAAGGCAAATGAAATAAGGTGTTTTAGGAGGATGTGCTAGTCTAGTTGGCCAGCTCCACGGAGATGTGAATGCTTTAAAGCTTTCCTATTGATGATGCCATCATTTTTTTCATCAGAACAAGCAGATTAAATGATAAACATTGTATTATATTTGTGTGATAATTTTTTCTGTACTGCACTGAAGCTCTTCTGAAATTGCCACCTCAAAACCACTGGACTTTATTAGTGGACAGATACATGGTCACATGAATCACCTCTATATTCAGGGATCTGCTCAAATTATATAAACCTGTCTGATGTCTCAGTGCAGCTGGGAGTGAGATGCTCAGAATGCTGCCAGGAGTTCAGTACAAAGTTACAGCATGCCTTCTAAGGTCTAGATGCTATAAAAATTCTAAATGCCCCTGTGGTCTTATTTAATGAATAGCATCTCAGTAATGTACCGGAATGACCAATTTTACATAAATATGCCCTACAGTATGTGAGTTCTTTACCACAAAGGCAACAACATTGGTAAGGAGAGAAGGGATCCTCATATGCATAACCTAAGAGTGGTTCAGCACTTCTTTACGGGAGGTCTGGCTCACTTCTCTTTCCTTCTTTCTCCAATTATTTGAAATTACCCAATAAAAACACACACACACACACACACACACTATTGACAAATTCATATTCATTATTCTTAACTGTAGCTGCATATTTATTTAGTGAAAAATTTGTAAATATGTATGGAAATAATAATGAACCTCTTGTTTTGATTTAATTATTTATGGCCTTTTGATTGCACGGTCTTGTATACTTTGTTTTAAATCTATCTAAAGTGTCACAGGCTAAAGTGGATTATGACCCAGGGATTGCTCTGTTTTGACAGGAATGATATAGAATTTGAAGCCTAAAAATAATGTATAAATTATAGATCTTATGGATCTTAACACAGGCATTGTTGTTTTATTTTCTTCCTATTTATTTTGTCAAAAAAAAGGAGAAAACGCTGAATACAGAAATTGCTCAAAGAAAGGTAACACTTGGATGGGAAACTATTTAACGCCTCAAAGTGCTTACCTAATTCATAACATAACCAATGTGTGAATAAATGATGCAAATTAATGGAATATACTGCATTATAGGGCAATCATGTAATGGGAATGTTGCAGTATATTTACTTGCTGGATTTTTAAAAATCATTTAGGCAGTAAATAGTGAGTGACTACTATATTCAGATACATGATGATTAAAAAGCACACTAGATGCCATCTATGATCCCTATGATTTACTCTCTAACATAGAATTATTTTCAAGATATTGAAGAAGTGAATGCTGTGTCGCTTATGAAGGTAAATGTTTATGGCATGTCTGAGACATAAATGTGGGCATGACCAGTGGTAAAGAGACCAGAGAAGAGATGATTAAAATTACCTCAAAAAGAACCCAAATAATGACTGTAAATGACAGTCCCTTTTCCTCAGTTTGGCTCTGTTCTTAGCACAATTTCATTACCTCCAGGACTAACAGTTTTTAAAAGCACTATTTTCATTTTGATGGAGACATTCTGGGTACTTTCCACCAGAACACATATGATTTCCACAAGGCTGTTAGTAGGCTAAGAAAAGAATTCCCTTTAAAGACTTGCACACTACCCAGGGAGTGGGGGTGGGAGTCTGCTTCAGAGGCCAGAGAGTACTTCATTACTGAGTTGATGAATGGTGATAATAAAAGTAGAGAGACCCTCCATTGGTTTTATTATTGTGTTTAGATTCTCTGCAGACAATGCACCCCCTTATTCTTTGCACCTTAGATTTACTGCCCCCACTTCCTCTACCCATGCTGTGCTGCTGTCTGTTAGATAGGTTACAGAAATCTGCGAATATCTGGCCTTCTTTACACAACAGAGAGCTGAGTTGTAACAAGGGAACATGTGAAAAAAATCCCTTACCCACTTTTGAACATTAAAATCTACTAAGAAAGCTGACTGGAGTCAACTTTGGCAAAGTATGAACTTTAGATAGAGCCTCTTACTTCCTCTAACTATAATTATTTTTACTATTTCACTATCATTTTAGAGTTACACAAAATCAATGGAGGAAATCTGAATATACATGAAGATCATCCATAAACATTTATGAAAATTTGATTATGTCTTTTGGTAGTATATATAAATATATATGTATACATGTCTATATTTGTTGTTAAACACATTATTAGTTGGATAATATGTCAAATGGTAAAGTCAACTGCTTTAATCTTCCATGTGTGTTTCTGACTCCTCTTCTGACACATCCTAATCTAATACAAACTGGAAAACTACATTTATAACTCTGAGAAATCTAGTATTCATTTACCTCTTCTTAACCTTATAAGATTTATTTGTAAAATAAAAAGCACATTACATTTTTAAATGTTTATCCCCACATTTTAAGGTAAAATGTCTTCATTTTGTTTAAATGAATGTAATTAATCTGTATTAATTAATCAGAATTAGGTATATTTTGAGAAACTTTAACTGTTATATTTTTATATATAAATATTAATGTTAGAAAAAATTATAAGTTTCCTGACAAATTTGGAAACTTTATTCTTGCTAGAGACAGTATCTATTGTTAGAAATAAATTAGAGGTGTGTTTGCACTTTATAGAATAGACTTGACTTTTATTACTATTACCTACAAGCTATATAATCACAGATGAAAATTGTTCATCACTGACTAGTTTCCTCATCAAGTATTTTATGGATGACTGTTAAGCAAGACACAGAGTTAGACATAACAGTCAGCAACGGACAAATGGGACTTTCACTTTTGGGAAACAAATAGCAGCAAAGCAAATTATACAATGCACTATTTTAATATTGTAGTAAGCAGCAGCAAGAAGACACGGGGAGGATTTTGACATTTTCTACCAGTGTGAGCTGGCCTATTTTAGGGAAGCATTCACAGCTCTCAAAAATGACAAGCCACTGTAAAGATGACTCCTTGAAGAGCAGAGTGAACTCGGTACTGTCCTAGACAGAAAAGGCTCTGCATGTTAAGGCCCTGAGGTGAGAAGGTAGGAGAAATTGAAGGGAAGTCTCAGGATGTAGAGCCCAGATGTTGGGGAGGGTATTGCAAAAGCTGATGATGTAAGAAGAGGGGTTCTGCAGGGCTTGAGACCTGGCCTTTGGTCTTCTCCTTAAGAACATGATGACTCTGCTGTTTCTCTCTGAGGCCTGGCCTCAGTTTCACCATAGAACAATTTAACCTTATAATACCTGAATTCTTCTATCCCCTTTCTTCTCCTCACATTATTTAGCAAAAATCCTTCTGAGTTAGACATTAGGAGATATTTGACAACTGAAAATTAAAACTAAATTAAGTCTTATTCTAGACATGATTTTACCTTCACTGCTGTGCCTTATTAGTGGTCTCCTATATGATTATCAGTAATCACAGCAATTACCAAAATTTCCTGCCAGATTGCTTTTCAAATTACTTGATGGCACCTTGTTCTTTTATGACATATCCCTTCCTAATACGCTGTTCCAAATTACTCTCTTAGATATATGGATCAAGGAGAATGGTTTAAAAATAAATATTGATCATTCACGTAACAAAAAAAAAGCATTGATTTAAGTGAGGAAAGGGACCAATGTGTTTCTGAACTTTAAAAGGTTCCTACGCTTCCATCTGTTCATTTCCATCATGGTACAGAAACAAAACAGTGATGGCTCATGAATTGGCCCCTCTGCTAAGGATTGTGGAGGAGAGAATCCATTAATTCCTAGTCTGAAATAAAAGGATAAATGACGGCAAAAAGTGCTTTCATGACTGTAAAAAGGAGAGAATAACATCTGACTTTCCCGTCTTGGTCTCCAGTCTACTTTGCATCATATACTCCTGGAAAAACCACTGAGGAGAAACAGGGTGGGGACTTGACATTAGAAAGATACTGTATTTTAAATGATCTAAGGAGTGAAGTTGTAGTGGAGAGATGTGATTGAAGCTGTGGAGATTGGCAAGGGCTCTTCCTAGGACAGGAAGTGAATTTTGTGTGAGGCCAGGAGTTGGATGGATCAATCTATAAGAGAACAATCACACATAAGGTCTCTCAGTGCCCGGAAGAGATATGATTCAATAGTGCTTCTGGACAGTTGAGTATTTTGCCCAATCACACTGAACATAAAACGAGTGAGATTAGTCAGGGGCAGGGACCATCGCAAAGGAACTGTAACCTGGCCTGCCTCTCGCCGTGCCCTCTCATCATGGGATGTAAAGGAAGGAAGGTGGACAAGGGAGTTATCAATGTCTCTTTGCTATCCAAGGCTCTGGAATCAAAGTTCTCCAATGGGCTACTTCCAAGGGGAAAATCTGAAAATTCATGAAGTGTTTCATTGTTATCTTAATAATGTAGAAGCTGCTGAGGATATTCATTGGGCCAGAGCCAGAAATTCAACACATCTTACATTGTGTGAGAACAGGCAATTAATTGTCCTTTATTCCACATAAATTTCAGGTGTTCTACAGTGCATTTATGTAGGCGAAAAGTCTATCATTCTAAGCCTATATCCTTACTCTCATTTTTTATTGTTCTGCATGTTTTAATTTATACTGACTTTTACAGGAATAAACTATTGTGCATAATAAAGAAAGATTGTGTTTCTTTTAGAATTTAATAAGAAATCTTTACCGTTTTGGAAAATCACTGCAGGCAATGTTGCCTGTTAGTATTTATGGCTGTAGCCCTTTATTAGTTTTATCTACTTCATGGGGCAAGCCGAGCACTATACCTAATCTAATGTGGCCAAATCTGAGTATTTATACTGTGTGAAAAACTGATTTATTTCAAAAGATTATCATATGTACCTTTTTGTGTTATAGTTGGAGCATTCTGTAGGATTTTAAACATATGTGTGTGTGTGTATATATATATATATATATATATGTATATATGTTATAAGTTCTGTTATCAATTTTATTTCAAAATAATGTACTCTAACTTTGTTTAAAGAGGGTATTATGATCTGAATATATCTCCCAAAATTCATGTATTAGAAATGAAATCTCCAGTGAAGCAGTGTTGGGAGGTAAGGGCCTATCAGGAGGTGTTTATATCACAAGGCCTCCACTGTTGCAAATGAATTAATGTCAGTCTAAAGATGCTTATAGGAGTGGATTTGGTCTCTTATGCTCTTCTGTCTTGGGAAGGCATAAGGTTCTCCTCACTTGGCCTTCTAGCTTCTACCTTCTCTGTGTGAGAACACAAGAAAATCCTCACCAGATGCCAGAACCTTGATCTTGGGCTTCTTAACCTCTAGAACTAAGAAAATAAGTGTCTGATCTCTATTAACCACCCAGTCTCAGATATTTTATTGTAGCTGTGCAAAAGTGACTAAGACCAGAAGCAAATTTGCTAGTGAATTGATAACCTCTTCAGGTTATTATAAATGCAATCTGCTATTGTGAAAGCAGGGGCTTAGGGAAAATTTTTGAATTAATTATGAGACTGACATTTAACAATGGATAGGAATGAGTCACTTAGCAGAATGGGGCTCTTTCAGTAACTAAAAGTGCCTGAAGATGTTCTGGACTGATATGACTTTCAGAGAGTTATTGCAGGAAGGAAACTCTGCTGGGTTCCACCAGACTCTGTCCCTGGAAAATATCATGGAACTGTGAGCCCCCTACAGCCTTGACATCCAATAAGATGGTCAGCTACCTGTCACACCTCCGAAGAGTAGAAAGTGCTGTCACTAATTGCTAGTAAAACTACAGCTTCTCTGAGTCTCAGTTCCCTTGCAAATTTAGGATGTTAATAACTTTTCTGCTTCTTTCAGGATTATTGTGCAGGAAATATGATCCTGTAGTTTTTTGCATCTATAGTTCCCAGGCCATGCTGTGCATGTAATAATACCTAATAATTCGTGTTGTTTACTGACTATGCTCTCTTTTCTTCCGGTGAGCATAGATGCTGACATTCACCATTTAGACACCCTATTTCTGATGGAAGCTAGTTAATGCCTTTATTTACATGAATGACATACCTGAGAAGCTATATATGATTATTTGACATTAACTCCTTGTGAATACCTGACAGCATTAAATATAATAGTGGCTGCATATTCAGATAAGTAAATCGTATATCCTAAAGGAACCAGTGTTCTAAAAACAAACTGTGCGGACAGGAGAAGAGAAGCTGCGAATAAGTTTTAAAAGGAAGATTAAATTGAGAGGAAACTCCCACCTGTGCGTACCGGAAGGGTAGTTCATCACACATTCTATAGAGAGGACTGGAGCAATTCCAGGAGGCCGGCTGGAGGCTAAATTGGTTAGAGCACAGTGCTTGGCATGTCCCTTAAGGCATCTCTATCTGACCTCTAGGAAGGTTGGTCAACTTAATTTTTTCCCCTCCATAGTTAGAGGCTTTACCTTTAAGCCCAAGTTTTCTATCCTAAAAATGCTATCTTTTTGCGTAGAGGCGAGGTAGTGCTGGAACACTGTTGCAAACTCAATCCCATTACTAAAGGAAGCACTTAAAGTGAAAACACGTACCCTGTAGAGAACTGTGCTGCCCTCTAGAACACTTGGTAGCAACACTCTCCCAAAGGTCAACATTGTGAAACCGGAAGGGGAATTGTGCTATTAACTGCTGTTAAATATAGATGCAGAGAGGACCAAAGTCTAAACTATGTCATTTACTGCTCTAAATTATCTTTCTCTCAACTAAAAGTGTTTGTGGCTACTGTTGTCTCCTTTTATGTTTGTTCCATAAAATAATGATTTGTTGGATTTTCACTCTTTTTAAAGACATTTTTTCCTTAATTAAAGGTCATATAATGTGTCTTTCCATTTGATAGTCACATAAAAAAAAAAAACATTGTAATGTCTGTCTCATAGTTCTCTTCAGAATTCTGCACACTTGGGCTGGGGATTTAGCTCAGCAACATTTAAGTGCCTGCCTGGCAATCCTGAGGTCATGAGTTCAATCCCTGGTACAAAAAAAAGAACTCTGAACACTTTAATTCAATCTCAATTAATTTTCTCTTTTTCCAAAGAAAATAGCAGAGGCTTTTTGTCAGACTTTAAATTTACTAGTATGTTCACCGTCTTTATCTAGTACATTAACGATTTGTATTAAATTTTATGGTTTTTAATCACACTCACAAAGAAATTTGACAACAAAATTGGAATAAAGAATCTTTCCATATGTGACCATCAAACTTGACATAAGACAGATTTGTTTACTATTAGCTATTAGTGTAACTTTAACCAAATTACTTCAGCTTCCTATTTTTCAGGCTACATATCAGTAAAATAGGAGTATAGGATAGATTTTCATCTCTTTCCCTCTTCGAAACATTGAAATATCACAGTATAAATTCTCAATGCTTATTCTTCTATATTCAAATCTTACTTTGATTACATTGTACTTTATAAGCAATGATGGGACATTATTAGCAGTTCTCTGTATTCCTGGAAATTCTTTTATCACATGCAATGTATAATCACTCCTTTTCTTTGGAAACATAATTTTGTGATAATACAAACTTTAGTACCATTTACTTATTCAAAAATAATTTTTGTTTAGTGTTGTTTATGTAAATTGTATGCTATTCTTTCCTTTGGCAAAAATATGCTTGTTTTAATTCATATAAATATTCTAATCAGCAATCTTCAGACTGTTTTAACAATAAAAACTTTTAATATATTTCTACATTATTCTTAGCATTGCTCAGTAGGTTTAAGTAAGCAACTTCTAAAACCAATTGTGATAGAGTATCAAAATTTCATATTTAGAAATTCTTTTAATTAGAAGTGGTTTCCCCTTTTTGTAATGTTTGTATTTCTTGTATGTGTAAGTTCACAGTAATAAGTGTTTGATTCATAGTCCACCATTATCATAGTAAATCTGAAACATATACATAGTGGAAGGAATAGTAGAACCATCTCCATTTATCCATCTTGTGCATCAGTGGTTGTCAACTGATGGTCTGTTTGGTTGCATCTAGATCTTCTCTCCACCCCTTGGATTTGAACATTTTTAAATCAAATATTTCATATTATTTCATCAGTATACACTTCACTATATAATTTATTTCTAAAATATTGTCAAAACTGCAACAATATTGTCACATTCAGGACTGCATGACAAGTTTTTAATCCCATTAGATGTATCTGATCATCTCATTAACAATATGCCAACAAACCACTTGACAATTATACAAATGATAATAAAAACAGTAAATATATTAAATGTATTTTCATACACACATACAGTATAAATTTCCTCTTTGTCTTTTTCCTTGCAATTAAATAACTGAAAACAACATTTGTTTATTTGTTTGTTCCCAAGTTTGGAACACTCTGGGGTTGGGTGAGTGCAGTCCTGTGGGCTGTTTTAGTGAATTTCTCTGTCCTTTGTCTTTGCTATAAACTTTACTGCTTATTGCCTTGATGATATCATAAATAATGTTATCTGCATGCCTTCTATTGAATCATGTAAAGAAGTATGTAAAGTCTGACTTAGTCTTTTGATGTTTTATCAGTGTGTTCAGGTATTGTCACCTTAGTCATTTAATACAAAGTTTTCCACCAGACATTTTCATTGGCCATTGAGAATTTTCATCTATCTTTGTCATTTCATTGAAGATTTTAAAACGTTTATCTTCTACAACTATCACTACTTTACCATTTATTTAGTTGGAATCCTTAAGACAACTTTCTTTCATCAACCATTTGTTCACCCTGAGTTCCATTTAAATGGCATTTGTCTACTTTCAATAAATCCTACTTATGTGTATGATTTCTCATTTAACATTGTAATTAATCCACATTTTTATGATCTTTCTCCATTTGGAAAACAATTTAAAATCACCGTTCTTCAGTTAGAACCCCACATTTATAGACAATTAAAAATTTCTCATTTTTTCTCGTGATCAATCTGTCAACTTCATACAATTCTTAATGTGCATATCCTTGGAGTAAAACCACTTAATGTATCTCTCAGGTACTATACTTGAATTAAATAGTGAAAGACTATTCAAAAATGCATAGAAGTTTGAAAAAGAATTATTTATAGTGACACAAAGTTATTGCAAATAATCTAAATGTCTAATGATATGCTTTATGTTAGCAATGTGTGTCCATTAAAAGTGACATCATATATCTATACTGACAAAAGAAGAATGATACAGAGTTCAATATAGATCTATCTTGATGTGAACATATATATCATGTTAAAAGCAAGTTGTAAAAGATCATAAATAGTTATTTGTTAAAAATAGCTTCATATATAGACATAAAAATATGCATAGAAAAATTTCTAAAACACTATCCTTTCAATTGTAATGTATATTTATTAGTTTTTGAATTGTTACAGTTTTTGCTAATGCATAAACTTTTTCACAATTAATAAAAGCAGAAATGGAATTTAAATTGTATCATATAACTAAAAAAGTATTTGTATTAACACTTTAATTGCAAACAAACCAATGAAACAATTTTCAACTTGGAACTGAAGAAGCTCCCTGTGCCTTGTCATTTATAGCTAACACATGTTACTTATTCTTCCAAAATGTCCTGGTTCAGATTACAAAAGGTGAGTGATTTTGCTCTTACTGTGAGTTCCAGAGCCCCCGTTTTAAAATTTGAGGTACCGATTGTCTACTTAGCACTGTGAGGACTGGTGAGTTCATCTTGCAGGGGGAGAGCTGTGTCTCAGCCAAACCTCTGCCACTGCTAGCATCCTGTAGTGCACGGAGACTCTATATAGTGTCCTATTTAACCTTCGGAACCAGTCTCCAACATAAGTCTAGATAACTGTATTTTACAGATGAGAATAAAGCTCATAAACTCCTAAAAAGGGATTTAGATCTCAAATTTTTTATTCCCTTCTTTCCTTTCTTAACCACTGCATTCCACATCTTTCCTATTCACTTCTTTTCTACCTTGCAAGTCCTGTTTGACAAGCCTTATTTAATTCTCTGTCACCACGTTTCTGTTGGAATAGATTACATTATCAGTCAATGTCTAAACTCATGGCATTTGCACAATTCAACCCCTATGTAACAGGGACATGCTCCTTCTTGCCCTCCCTGTATACTGAGACAGTAGTAAATTGTAAGCCAAACATACAGAATCGCTTTTGCTGCCTAAAAGTAATGTTTCTCCATCAGTCAGATGGGGGTGGGGCATACCTTTCGTTAAAATAAGAAGGCACTGACTTCAGGCATGTGTCTGGAAGTACCCTATTCACACAGCCCAAGGCAATAAAGTTGACAGGAAATTTGAAATGATTATTGCAATTGTGAAGAATTGGAACAATTTTTTTTTGAAATTTCAAGTGGTAAAAATATCACCTAACTTCAGCAAGATAGGGCAAGTTCCATTTTTTAATCAAAACTAAGACAGCATTTCCATATGTATTATGCTAGCAAATCTTAAAAATAAGCTTTTTTTTAAAAAAAGTGCATTCTGTTATAATGTTTCAGTGAATGGATCAAAATGACAGAGCATCAAATGCATTGGAACAGAGAATTCTTTTCTCTTGAGAAATAAACAGACTGATTTACTGTGAACCAGGAAAATGGTAAACACGGGGCAGAGAAATGGACATGGTGTATGCAGAAAGACCAAGCGCTGTTGAAAGAAAACTTCTGACTTTCGCATGGTGGAAAAATGTCCATTTTATAGTCAACCCTACAGTAAGGCTTTCCTGGCAGATTGTGGAGTAAAGAATATAAGAGACTGAAGTAGTACACATGATTTAAGCCTGACAACATCTATAATTCAAATTACTTCTTTAATCTCTGTGAGCTTCATAAAACCACTCCTTTAGTAAAATGAGAAAGAGACAGTCCATCTTGCTTACTCCATAGAGTTAAAGAGATTAAATGAGAACACACACAGAAGCAATCTGTGGAACATAAAGTACTATATTATCATAAAGCTGAAATTTAGAATTATTTGCCAGTTACACATCCCTGTCTGTCGTCACTCAGCTCTCATCTGGGTGTTTCAAAATGTATAAACTTCTAACAAATGTGTTTTAGATGCCTAACATGGACTGTGCCTGTCTGAAGTGTGGCTGACACAGCAGTAAACACAATGAAATTTCCTACACTCATAGGGTTTGCATATCAAATCAATGGCCACTGCCAGATTTGTAAAGGATACTAATTCATCCAACTCAACCTACTATGAGCACTTACTACATGCCAGGAATCATTATGAAACACAGTATTTGCTGTTGTGGAGTTTACGAATCAGAAAGCAGACAGGAGTTTGCCAAGTTTAAGATGAGCTATGCTACAGTACAGTATAACTAAGATTATGTATAGAGCCAATGCATAACTCAGATGTAAGGGTCAGAAAGATATTCTGAACATGGTGTCACTCACATCTGAAGGCAGAACACAGAATGACAGTGATAGGCGAATTTCCCATTCTGTGCTGCATTTCAGAGTGTAGTGTACCTGGCTGGGTGGACCCGTGAGAAAGAGATTTGTGAAACAAAGAAAGGAGAAATCATAGCACAAGAGAAGTAACCAAAGGACAGAAGATATTCAGCCTTGACGATTAAAGATTTGATGAAAATTATGTAATTATAAGTGACTTAAGTGACTTCAGATAGTATATTTCATTTAGTGGCCAAGTATAAGCCTTCATAAAATCTTCATTTCCACTCCCTTTATTTCTTCTGGGAATATCCACACTAACTAGCATCTCTTCATCTCCACCCCAGAACTCCTTTTCCTTCTCCCTGCTTTATTTTTCTCCCAAGCACAAAACACTTTCTGTCAAATCTACTTTTTACTTACCATTTTTTACTCTGCCTTTCCCCAAACTAATTTGTCATTTAGAGACAATGATTTTAAATGTTTTGTTACTTGCCATGTTTTGAGTTCCATGTTTTGAGAAGAGTGTCTGGCCCATAAACATTTGTTGAATAAATGAATTAGAGTTTAGATCACAAAAAGGGTTGCTGTAGAGAGTGGGGTTCTTTTTCTATTATAGATAGCCAAAAGTTGATTTACTTTTTTACTACTGTACTAATGCCAAGAGCAAAAGAAGAATTAAATGAGACTTGAGGTTTTGTTTATTTTTCTGATGAAAATATATAGACAAAAAGTGAGAAACTCACTTTCTCAAGCATGGTTACACAATTTTGAGATTTTGAGTTTTATTCTGATATTCTGAAAAATATATTTAGTGACCCTAATTGCAATATAAACTGACATTCAAAATAAATGTAGACATAGGGTTAAAATTAAAATATCATTTCATATGTCCATAGTCCTAGTGCAATGAAGAAGTAATTTCATGATCTGGGATACACACTTAAGATTCTTTCTGCAGTAGTCCTTTCTACAGTGCAAACAGTGAGAACAGATTCTCTCAATAGACTGTGTTCCTATATGGCTGGTTTTCATTGACTTTCTCTATGCTCTGTCAGGACAATTATCCTCTAGGAATAGGATTTTACATCTGGTGTCTGTCTGGGAAACAATGTCACTCGGAGATGATATACCTGACAACTAACAGATTGACTTTTCTATAATTATTAATCTTCATAACATGCAGTCTTTGATTCTTTGTTCAGGCATATATGTAAACTACAAAATGAAGCATTATTATAAGCTTAGTGGTTAATATATCAGAAGGGAAAATTTACTGTTAAATGAAAACATATATGATTTATCAGCAAAGGAAACTGAACTCAATGGTAAGATTATCATTTTATTTCTATTTCCTAAGGTTTTAAAAGTGTTTCCCTGTTCTATTCTAGAGTGCCCAGTAGCACTTTGATATTACTCTCAGTAATTATTATAATGATAGCTAATATTAATAAATTGGTGATAAAAGTAGTTAACATTTACAAAACATGCCTAAGCTGTTCTGGGTGCTTTATAAATATGAACTTATTTAATCTTCTAACCAGCCATTTGATTTAGGTATTAATAGCATCTATAATTTAGAGTTAAAGGAACTGTAGCATAAAAGAGGTGAATAAGTTGAGCTAATTTGGTTCAGGAGTCCGTGCTCATGGCCACAATGCTAGACCACAAGGTCTTCATAAGCTTTCATGGATTTGTATTTGCAAAGCTTTATTTTATCATACATATAAATTAATTGGATAAAGTGTCAGACTATACATTTTTGTAGAAAGGGACATAGTAGATACACAAAAGAAATCATGATTGTCTTGTTGGAGTTCATATATATAATTTAAAGTGATCAAGTTCACTATGTCTTTATTGTAATTACCTTTTAATTTATAAATTATGAATTTAGGAATATATTTGTAATTAATGTCTCAGAGCAGCAGTTCTAGAAATTTGTTGAAACCCTTTTACTGTTAAAAATTGTTTGGAACTCATAAGAATTTTTGCTTATGAAAATATTGTCTACAGATGCTAATTGCATTAGAAAAGAAAATTAAAAATTTATTAGTTATTTGTTCATTTTAAAATAGCATTAATATGTGTATATGTATCAAAGTTCCATGCTGATTATATTTAGTATATATACAAATATATACTAATAGAAATTCAAAATAATAATATATTCATATATTAATAGAAATAATGTAGCATTACAAAAATAATTACATTTTTCAGGACTGGGTGGTACAGCACATGAATAGCATATGTGAGACCCTGGGTTAAATTTATAGTACTAAAAACAAATAAATAAAAGACAAAAAATACATTTTTCAAAATAAAACTAGTCAGAAGAGTGGTCTTATTTTCAGTGATTTGCAAATATATGGGTTAATAGAAGACAGATTTTCATATCTAACCTGATGCAATATCACAAAACATGTGATCTCTGTGACACTCCAGGCATACTTGTGGGTAAATGAAGATGAATAATTCAAGTAAGATCTTTGTCATAGGGTCTAACTGGACCTTATAAACTCTGACAAGTCTTCAGAATGGTCAGGAGTCACCAGATCACACTTTTGAGAAGTTCTTTTAGAATGACTGCATAGAAATTAAAACCTCCAAACCTTAGGGCTTCCTCTATGTTATTACATAAGCCTCAGCTTGTCTATTTTCAGTTGCCCCACCTCTGAAAAAGACCTTCCTCTTTCTATGATTCTCACATATTTTAAAGGAGTTAAGGGAATTTCCTTGTTATAAGTCACTTTACACTCGTAAAATGTTGGCCTTAACATAAACCCCAACTTGTCTATTTAAGAGCTTCTGTTTTTGTAAAAACATGGAAATAAAGAACTGAAAATATTATTCATAAGTCAATTAAGAGATTTTTTTGAAGTTAGATTTTTTTTTTTTTTTTGGTACCAGGGATCTAACTCACGACCACGCGTTTGCAAGACAGGAGCTTATGCCACTGAGCTAAATCCCCGGCTGAAGTTAGATTTTTTAATGCAAGGATTCAGGATCCCTTTCCAGAACTCCGACATTTTCCTATTCACATATTTATCATATTATGCAATTTGCAATAACCTATATTAAGTTGTCTCCTTTGGAGAGGAACATGTAATATTTGGAGAGGAATTAAGGCCTGTAGCGGTGAGCTGTCTCAGCTTCCCAGACTCTGTGCTGTTGCTCAACCCCATTATTTGACTGCATTTGCCAAGAGGCTGAATTCTTGATCCCCACTTGAACCAATACACTTATATAAAAATGCAAAGATAAAAGCTTGCTTTGCTGGGGAACACAAGAAATAAAGATATCTAATGTTCGACCCTCGCTAATCACTCTATTTTTAAAAATGGTTAAGCAAGCTACTGAAAAAAGAAGTACCAAAAAGAGAATTTGGGTAAGATGTTCATTGAAAGACCCACTGAAGAGGTGAGATCTGACCAGAAACTTGAATAATAGGTGTAGGATCCATTTCTGGATAGAGTGTACTGGTGGAGAGGCCACAGAAAATGCTACTTTTTAAAGTGAGAAGAAAATTGATTTATTTGCACTAAAGGAAACAGCGGTAACACATATTGTTGGAGCCAAATGAACACTAGAGATTGGGAAACGAGTGTGTGTGTAATAATTCATGCAGGATCTTATAGGACCACAAGAGGACCCAGAGAGCTTCTTACAAGGATAAAAGAGCACAGGAAGCTATGGGAAGGTCCCTGTAGGAGTGTCCTGCTTAAAGATCACTCTGAGGAAACGGGGTGGGGGTGGGGGGGGTGGCCTGAGGCATGATGGGAAGCAGGAACCGGGTGGGGAGATACCTATTGGTAGCTTTCAGGAGAGACAGAGAGTGAGGGGAAGAGTGGTATTTCCAGGCACAGCTGGCAGGAAAGCAGCTGGAAAATAAGTCCACAGCAAGGTGCGGCGGGCCAGATTCCTGTTCTGGACTGTGCATTGCTGTAGATTGTCAATGCCAATAAAAGAGGATGAGTGAGTCTTCAGAAGCTGGTGTAAGCAGGGAAGAACAGTCAGTCGCCCTGTGTAATTCATGAGTGCATTAATGCAGGAGCTGTCAGTAGAGTGCACAGAGAGTTAAAGAAAAGCAGAAGTCAGAAGCGAAGTTGAAGTGTTCTGGCTGGATTCATGTGGGTCAGCCTGGAGGTCTCATGCCCTAGTGTGAAACTAATGGAATATAAAAGAAAGGGCGGCATAGGAAGTGGTTCTGATAATAGACTCGGAAGGAACAGTTGTCGCACCCCAGGAGTGCTTTACACACCCCTGCTGCTGTCCCCTCGAGTAGGGCTCTAGATAAACTTGGGAAGGCAGAGAGGACACTAAGTCACTGGAAAGTAGTTGAAATTATGTAGTTCTGGTGGATATTTAAAGCTCTAGCTCTAGGAAATAAATGGAGAGGCAGAGGAAGAGCAGACACTCAACTTACAGCAGAATAGGTCTTCTCCTTCATTTGCCATATTTATTTTTACTCCCAATCTTTCAGTTAACCAGTGTTTACAACAGTCCTGGCCACCTAGGTCTGTGGAGAGAGGCAGTGAAAACCTTTGCATTTTAGGAATCTCCAGCTTTGTATGAAAATAGGAAGGAAAGCAAGCAAATAAAGTCTATCGGTATGGCTTGAATTTTGCTGAAGAAATGAGGAGGATCAAGGAAAGCTTTTGATGGCCAACCCAAGTCTTCAGTAATCACAGGAAGGTGTTCCATATGAGACAGTGAAAACACAAAGCCACGTGGCACGGCAGGCCAGGATGGGCAAGAAATTTGGAATATTTAGAATGTTTGATATATCTGGAAAAGCGATGAGAAAGAATTCTTGGAAAATAAAAATTCTTGGAAAATATATGCCCTCTCAATACAAATTTGAGATTATCACTGAGAAACTGAAGAATGCACACAAATAAAAATAAAAAAAGATTTAGGCTGTCACTAATTCTATGTGACAGTGTAGGTAGTTGGGGCTTTGGTTCTTGGGTCACTACCATGAATTTCAGGTTTGCACATCATGCCTTTCATTCTCAGATTTTCATTTAACGTGAAGTTTGGTTTATAATAGGGTGACTCTAGTAACTCTTAAAACAGCTTTTAGAGTTTGAGGGTGGAATGAAACCTCTTTACCATTTCCAGATGAAATGACTCAGTTATTTCCTTAACAAAGATTATTGACCTTGTCCTACATAAAAGGTCTTTAAATGTCTCTTCCAAATCCACATTGTGAAAACCTCCAAAACATGGAAAGCACATTGGAGACCAGCACCACATGTTGTGCCCTGGAGTATGAGAAAAGTGGAGCATATTAAGAAGAGTGGAGCCTCTTATCGGAAATGTACATTCCTTTTCCCTTCAAAGAAGCCAACTGAGATAGAAGATAGACAATGGTCTTTGGATTTCTAAGTATCTAAAAAAAATAATTACTTATTTTACTACTACTGTCAACTTTCAATATTCTGTCTTATTCACTTGTTTGTTTGTACCAACAAATCTAATTCTACTGTTTATTTTTAAAGGAGTGAATCAGTAAATCAAAAACAAAGTATTAGAATATTTTCTCTGACATTTTTGGTCTTGAATATATGATCATGATTATTCCATGGGTATGTTTTTTCTATAGTAAACTTAACATTGGCCCTGGTAATGTTCCGCATTAATTGTAACGTTAAATATTTAAAAACATTTACTACTTTTCTCTGAAAATAAGCAGAGAGCCCATTAAATAAGGAATTTCTTGGTTAATATGATCTATTTTAGTTCATTTTTAAGAGACCAAGCTACTGTGGTTGTTGAAAAAATTGTTTCTATTCTTTTAAAAGAGAACCCCTCGTAATATTGCAGTCTTAAGTGAGAGTTGAGGGTTACAGATCTCTATTCTTGAATAAATCATCTTCTCTGATTATAGTTGTTTATTTATAAAATGATACACCTGTTTTGTCACTGCCTGCCCTATTTTTGCCCTATATTATTAAAAAGAAGATACTTTCTTACCACTAAAGTATTGTGTAAAAATAATCCTTCAACTTTTTAAGCATCACACAAATACAAAATAAAAGGAAGAAAGAGTTTGGTCAGTGCAGCAAATTTTCCTTCCTTTGCCTGAGGATGACCTCTTCCACATTTCTCTACTCTGGATACTTAAGCCTCATAAGTAATTTGCCCATAATTGAACTGCTGATTTTTAACAGATGTGCAAGTGTGTGTTTGTGTTCTTGCATGTCCATGTGCATGTGTGTGTTTATGTGCATGTTGTGAGTACGTGTGTTTGCATGTGTGAGGAGACTATTTGGTCAAGTTCAGAACTAAATGCAAGGCCATTAGGAGGTGGTTTCCAGAGCCCTGGAAAATGCTCACTAACTAGCATTTCTCAGCACAGCTTGACGTGGTAGTTTCTATAACTGTTTGTAACTCAGTACTTTTCAGGAAATATTTGGTCTTCAGCTCAGGGAAAGACCAGATGACCACAATGTATCAACAGCTGCTTAGAGAAAGGCGCTGTGTAAACACAGGGCTGTTACTCTCCTGGTCTGCCTCCTGCTGCCGTGGGGGTTGTGGCAGCGAATTGTGAAAACTAAGTGATGCGGTTTTTTGTGAGTTGTTTAACCTTTGCTATTTTTCTCTGTTCACTAATTTCTTTTATCTGTTTTTAATATTTAGCTGCGTCTTGGCTGAGGCTGATACACACCCTTTTTATTACCAGTCTTCTTGATCAGTCTCTGCATGCACACAGACACACACACACACACACACACACACACACACACACACACACACACAGATTTCCAAAAAAGAAAAAGAAAACAAAAACAACTTATTCACGATAGTTCCACCTGTCATCGTGAGGACAATTATTACATGAGTCATAATTAACAATATTATCAGTCTAAACAAAGTGACTTTTGCTCTGTTTATGTATTGCTGAGCCTAACTAAACTTAGTTTACAAATCTAAAGGTCTCAACAAATTGCAATTCATGAACATCTTTGTATCTCTCAGTGTAAACATTAAAAAAACTAAAGCAGCATTAGTTAGCTAGCTAATCAAATGTGTATTTAATAATCTATGGTTTTAAGTATTAAAAAAATCAAATACTTTTTCACTGAATTTTTTGCATTGAAAAACTTATAAAGTGCACCTCACTCTCCCTTCTGAAAAAGTCAGTCTGCTGTATTTCAAAGGATCTCAAATAGCAAGGTTTTAATATACTATATATATATTTTGATGAAGACATAAAATATCTATTTTTCTGGAGAAAATTATAGCCATTTCCCTGAATGATGTGTTTTATTTTTACTAATTTTAAACTTCTGGAAAACTTGCAAACTTTACCAATTCTGGACCACTAATCCAGAATGTGCCAACATTTATATATGTGGCTATTGTTGAATAAACACTTAAAATTACTCTGACTGAAGTTTTGGAGTCCTTTGGGTAGGAATTCAATGCTAAATAAATATATTTTTTCAAACAAACATTCAAGAACTGTCAGAATTTGTAACTGTTGTATATAACTTTAACTCACAAATTTAAAATTACTTATTGTGTAGTTATTTTTTTCATAAATCACAATGAATTAATTGCTCCACTAGAGCCTGAACTTCAATTTTGTAATATACAATTTATCTTCTGATCATCATTTTCTTAGGCTTAGGGAAATAATAAATGTTCTTTAAACTTAATAGTAATCTTTCTCTTGCTAATCTGGTAGAATTTCACTTTCCTAAGATATTCTTTTTTTGGATGAAATAGTAGTATTGCATACATTCTACAGAAAAGGAATCAGAAGTTTTTCATCTGAGTTGAAGAAAAATATATTGGAAGCAGAAAGCAAGCTTTTCACATTCTTATCTTATATTTCTGGCTTTATTTTTACTTGAGAAGAGTAATGAATAAAATGTTAATAATGGATATTTCTGTCTCAACTTTGATCATCAGATGCTCTGATATCCTACATACCTTTTCATTTATGGATGTTTTAAAACTCAATTTTGGATGAAAATTTCAAGTTCATCCAACATCAGTTGCCTTGTTCATCTCTTCACAGCTATTCATTTGATATTTGTACAACCACTTACTCTAAGTTCTCCCTTCATGGCCTGGTAATTAAAGTACCAGGGCAATTTCTTCCTATTTCCATAATCTGTTGATATAGCTATGAAAATTGACTAAAAGTCTTTGATAAAGTATTCACAATGACTTAAACTTACTGCAGGTCGGAAAAAAACAAGGGGAAAAAACCTGTAGGATAAAACTTTTATTGTTTATCTCTTTTATTTTTTCAAGTTATAGTCTGATTTTCTCTAGTGCCAGTCAAGACGTCACTAAATATTTAGAAGCAAAACAAGAATCCTTATTAAACACTGAAACAGGAAGCCAAAAGTTTCTTTCTTTCCCAAATGTGAACTACGTTTTGCCACCAAAGGTTAAACTTACTGCTAAATGTCTGTATCTCCAAAGTTCTTAAATTGAAATCCTACTGCACAAAGTGATGGTATCAGAAAGTTAAGTCTTTGTGAATTAGTTAGATCATGAGAGCTCAGCCCTCAAAATGGGAACTAGACACCATAAAAATGGTCCCAGAGAGACCATAACCCCTTCCACCATATAAGGACACAACGAAGAGTCACCATCAGTGAATCAGAAGGCAGGCATTTCCTAGATATGGAATCTGCTAGCACCCCGACCTTGGACTTTCAGTCTTTAAAACTGTGAGAAATATTATTTTTATTCATAAACTATTCACATCATTGGACAGTATTTTGGTATAGCAGCCTGAACAAACGATGATGCTGTCTCCTAAACTGATGTAGATTAAGCATATCATTTGAGTCCTAAAGAATCAGCCATATTGAGATCAAAGAGGTCACAATGTTTTAGGTTGTATTGGGTATGTTACCACCCTAGAAAACATGTCTTTTCCCAGTTCATATATTGTCAGGCTCGAATGAGCTGACTGACATGCTACAAGATGAAGACCATGTTATTGGTAAGATAATTGCTGAGTCCGTAGAACATTTGAGATCAGTAACCTCTGAATTATAAATATCATCTAACCTTACAACTTAAAGAGATTTGTTAGTATCCATAACTGTACTAATGTTAAAACACAGATGCTTTTAAAAATCACAATCACAACTTTTAATTATAATGATATCCTTTATATTGAAGGAGAGAGTGGTGTACAATTTTTTTTTTTGCTTTTAGATATATCTGTGTAAAGCATTGTTCATATTCATCAGAAGGAAACCAATTTTCTTTGTGTATATGTGTATCATATTTGCACATTCATTTAAAAATAGGATAATTAATTGGTTCTCATGTACTTCATATGTATCTTTTTGAAGGTTGAGACATTGAATATCACCTTACACATAAATTAATGCACCTTACACATAAATTAATGCAGTATTTGAGAAGACAAAATAAACTGAATTCAGCCTCACTTGGGTTTAAATCTCTGCCATGATTTAGTTGTGTGATTTTATGCAAAATTACTTAATTGGTTTGAGCTTTAGTTTTCTTGTTTATAAAAACAGGAAGGCCAACTCTCTTGCAGGATTGTTGTAAAAGTTCAATTAGATTTGTAGGGCATCTCTCCATATTCAGGGAAGAGAAACTGCAAATAACAGTAGATCTCTCTTATCTCTCTATAAGAACCATGGCTTGATTTAGGCTAGCAAAATCCACACTGCCAAGAATTACCATAATCTTTACCCTTAGGTTCATGGACAGGAGGAATAAACACAATAATATATTTATCCTTGAAAATAGCAATGGGAAACTAATGGTTTATACATTTTAACCCTTTCAGAAATTACTTTTACTTAATAAAAAGTAAAATTCCAATTCTTCCTGTCTTCACTGTTTTCTACTTAAACAATGTCTAGTTAGTATATCTTTCTATATATACTAAATCTGCTATTTTGGGGGTATTGGTCCATACACAAATTTAAATTTTTTTCATTTACCCTTTCCCACCCCACTTTTGTATCTCTCCCCTTTCCGATTCCCAAATTTAGAGCATTCCAGCCCTGGGAAATCATTTAAAAGGAGGCTAGGTTTCTAAATACTCATAGCTTTTCATCTGGCAAGTTCTGAATCAGAGCTGTATAGTCTCAAATGAGAAGTTCATCATGACTATATATACACTATGTTCCTCTGTTTTTAAAAGGGATCCCAAGTGTCCCTGAGAAGGGGCCCCTTACCAGATGGAGCACTATTGCCTAACTCAAGTGCTTCCTCAACTGCCCACCCCGTGCAGGGCATTTATAGCTTCTGATTCAGTGTAGAGCTCTCAGAGGAGGCTTTGTAGGGCTTGAAACTTCACAGTTTGGGCCCTATGTCAAGAAAAGAGATTTAGAAATCTTATAACCTCAAGTATAGGGTCTCGGAAAAATTTTGCGAAAGGTTCTGCCAGGGCCTGGGTAGCATGCAGTGAGAAGGAGGTCCTTGAAGTGTACGCTTCATTAGCTTCCCAGTACAGTCACTTCTAAGTGCCACCCATGACAGTGCATCCTGGCAGTCGCCTCTGTTTTATGGGATGAAGAAACAGAGAAACAGAGACACTTCACTAAATAACTTTCTTGTGGTCACACATCTATTAAGTAAAAGAGCTGGGAATTGAATCCAGGCTGTCTGGCTCTAATGCCTTTAGTTTTTTATCATGACAACATAATGCTTCTTATGGATATTTTCCTGTTTTCTAAAATCTGTGGAGAGAAAATGCTTTTCCCTACTTTCATTATAAGAGTCACACTTTATACTTGTAGCAGACAAAATAAACTACCTCAAGGCAATAAATTGAAAGATATACTGATTAGCTGAATACTTTTATGTATTTAATGTACTTCTGTACTATTAAATAAATTTATTTATGTATTTTTCTGTTTTAAAATCTAAAATATATAATTGATCACACAAGTGAGCCAACACCCCCCCACACACACACACACACATGATTGGGTAGTTAAAAGCAGTTATAGCTCTGATTCCAGAAGCTTGTAATTCCATAAGGCAAGGATGTCCAAGCCATGGAGGAGGATGGGGAAGATAACCACTAATATCATTAACATGCATCTTTGAGACATATATGGTACCATTAGCATTCAAAGGAGAGAAAGTGTAATCTTAACCTCAACAAGAGCATAGTTACATTTAACAAAATCAAAACAAAATAAATGAAGGAAAAAACCCAACCTAATAACAGGGACTGCTGTTTCTCATCTAATATTATATTGGTGACAGATTTCTTCCTTTTAATTGCTTGGAATAATGATACCCAGCACTGTCGTAAAATGTGGTCACATGATGTTAGAAGTATACAGAACTGTCAGGTGGAAGCTTCCAGAAACTTTTAAAAAAGGAATCTGACTTGCTCCCTTTGTTTATTTTTCTCTTTATCTCTGTCCCTATGTAGAATGCAAATTAATGGCTGGAATTTGAGCAGCCTTTATGGTCCATGAGATAACACAGTAAGGATGGTAAAGATAAAAGCAATCCGAGTGATTCCAAACCGGTATGTAAGTCCTACATTGCTTATCTCTACATCTGGTTCACCAGAGGGGGACAGATTGCTATTTTATACAAGAAATATTTATTTTGGGTTCCTGTCATTTGTAGCTGAACTTAGTCCTAATTGATAAAATCTTCTATTAGAATGTCAATATCTACTATCATTTTATTAAAAGAATTCCATTGTATAAGCCGGGTAGACCTAATACAATCTATTTTTTCAAACTAATGCATTCTTAGTATATCTCTAAATCAAATTATCCTTTAGAAACTGTTACTTTGGAAGAAAATATTATCATTTCAATCGTACTGCGATTAGATTAGCGTTACAGAATTTCTTTTGAACTGAGTTGAAGGTGCCGGAAGGACACAGAAGTGATCATGGTGTCATTTGGAAGGACTGGCTTTATCCAGCACCAGAGGATCACAGTGGAGGCTCGTCGGCCACGGGGATAGTATCTCTGGACTAGCTTGAGTGGGATCTGAATGCCAGTATTTTATTCCTACCTGTCCTCCGGGCCTCTGGTTCCACTCTTTCAATTAGTGCTGTGAATATTCCAGTTTCCTTCCAAAAGATAATTTTTATGTAACTTTCTCAGAAAGGCCTTTCCTGATTTTGCCCGTAAGTCATTTCTCATAGCACTGCCTTCCCTATCACTCCAGTCTAGTGCGAGGGGCTTTGAAGAGGTAATTTGAGAAGCTATGATTGCACTTAGAACATAAGTGAACAATCACAAGCAACACTGCCAGTGTCTGCTTAGTGCTTCTCACGGCCTGGATGTGGCTCATGATCACAGAGCGAGATGGTCTCGCGTCATGTTAAATTCTGTAGAATACGGCCACTTTGCTATGGAATCTCAGCCAAATGATGCTTGGGATGGGTGGGCATGAGATAATGAAGTGCATTGTTTCTATCTTGGAAACTATCGTTGAATGTTCCCTTCAAAGATGTCCCATGAATTCATAAGGTATTGTAAGAGAAAGAGTTAGACACTCGCCCAACTAGAAGAGGTCATCCTACTAAACAGTTTCCTGGCACTTTCTTTCTTCTATTTCCTCTTTCTTTTCCCCCAAGATCTTCAATCTGGTTGAGTTTGATAAAATAGGGAGGAGGACTGAAAGCAGGCAAGCAAAGAAAGCAATCTCCTCTCCTCTTTCCTCACCTTCATACTGTAAGTCATCAGCCTATAGGAAGCATCAACAGGGCCAAGGGAAAGGAATTTTAATTGTGTCAAATTATTGGATTATTGGACTGACCTTACATTTTACTTTCTGAATTAGGGCTAAGTTAATGCCTTACAGTAAGGGTCTTAGTTACTTCCTTGTCATTTGGACAAAAAGCCCATCACCCTCAACTTACGGGAGAGAGTTTATTTTTCAGTCCATAGGAGGCTGACTCTGAGGCAAGAGAAGATTGCAAAAGGGGATAATAAAGGGCCAGGGATTTAGCTCAGTGGCATAGTCCCCTGCATGGCATGCGCTAGGTCATGGGTTCCATCCCAGGTACAAACAAACAAACAAAACCATCAAGCCAAGCAAAAGGGCATAATGGAGGAGAACTATTCACAGTTTGGTGACAGAAGCAGAGGAGAAGGCAGGAATGGGAGTATACTGTGACAACCTTTTCTGACCAAGCCCTGTCTCCTCACAGCATTTCGCTAAATGACTGTATAATCCAACCCCCCGTAAAAAGACCCTACCTATAATTGCATGAAGCTTTAGGGGGACAACTACATGTAAATGATAACATGGAATTAGAATTTCTACTAACAACTGCCTTGCACAGTACCGTCCAAGATTGTATTGAGGTTAAAAAAAAAAGAGAAGAAAAATAATGTTGCTTGTGAGATTATTCTTTGTGAGTGCTGTTTGTTCAAATGATTGATTACTTTCAAATACCTGCAAATGTTAAGCAAACAGTGAGGAAGATGATTTGTTTTTCTCATGGTGTTCTGCTTCCCCTTTTCTGTGATCTATCCTTGTCTCAAGAATTGTCATTTTGCTTTATTCTCACCTATCAGATAAAAATACACAAAAATTGAATAATCTTACCTGCAGTATTACTGCCTAAAACTGATGCTTTCTCTAAAATGATTATTACTTCAAGGAGATTCCCAGGAAAACACTTTATTAAAAGGTAATTCCACCAGTGCTAAAATTTCTAGCCAAAGGGAAAAGGCATTTTTTTGTACAATCTTTCTGGAAGCACTCTGCAAAAATTTCAAATACGATTTAGGCAATAGGCTACTCTATATTTCTTTAATAAATGCCTGAGTTACTTTTCTTATTGCTTAGACAAAATACTTGACACCCAAAGATAAAGGAGTTTTTTTAGCTCACAGTTTGTAGAGGTTTCAGTCCATAATTGGCTGGTTCCAGGACAGAGTGGCATGGCAGAGGGGCATTTTAGTGGAGAAACAGATCATCGTGGCAGAAGGTAGCAAAGTGACAAGGGACAGCCGCAGGTCCTTCCATCCCTTATATATTATTCAGGATAGCTACAGCACTTAGCACTCACACTCTTCATCTTAGTATCCTTGAATCTAGTTTTTGCACCATGCATCCATCCCAGAGTCACAAATTCTAGATCCAGCCATCTCTGAAAAAAAGCCCCAGCTGTGACTGCATGAGGCTTTGGGGAGGGGACATCTAGACATAAGCCATAATGATAAATAAGTTAATAAATTGTGTTATATGAATGACATAGTTTTAGATGTAATGTGAATGTAAATATATGAGATATGAAAATTGTGGGTGGAGAGTATCAAGTGTACCTATTATATAGAATAAAAGGAGAGGAAATGTAGAAGGTAGAAGCAGATGTTGCTCATAGGATAAATTGACTGATTTATCTGGGGATATCAATGATATTTTATTAACAATGAAAAATTAACCATGTTTTAAAGTAATGACTTTTTTGGGTTATAGGAACAAATTGGGTGAATGAAACACTGTCTCTAAGAAAAGTGAATTGTTTTTCCCAAGTAAGTAAGAATACTGGGAAAAGTTTCCAACAACTGTGTAGTGAAAGCATTTTAACAGGTAAAAATTGTGAAAGATGATTTACAAGCTAAATGTGACTCAGTAATGAGTCTGTTATGCATATTTTCAATGTTAATGACTCATATTCAAAGATCCTGCATATTTCTCCTAGTCATTTACACACTGATTGTCTCATAGACAATACAGTTTTAGAGCCAGAAGTGATTGTCACTAACATTAAAGGTCAAATTTTGCAAAATGTAATCCTTGATCCCCTAGTTATACACCCTTACAATGTACTTTGTTTCATCACTTTTTTATTGAAAAGTAGATTATATTGAGGATGAAATAGTATATATGCCAGTAACACATCTGAAACTACTTAAAAATTTTTGTCAACCTAAAGAAATTTGTTTCTTTGCAAGGAAGCACAATCATTTATCGAATCTCTCAACTTATTAGAAACTTCTTGCCCTGAATTCTTCCATATTCTCGTCTCCTTTCAGTGCTGGTATTGCCTTGGAAACAAGATCCTCATGAAATGGATCTCTCTATATTGGAAAGAAACTCTTATCACCTTCTAAAATGAATTTCAACTTTCGTGGTTCCTTCACATGTTCCTCATTGAAGTTCTTATCAAATATTTTGTTTTTTCCAATCATTCATGTCTTATTAACTGTTTGAAAATGTGATATGCAAAGTGAGCACATTGTTCCTCTAATGATTGACTTAATACTTTGAATGGAAAAATCTTTGCCTTATATTAGCTTCATAAAGATCTCAGGATTCAATATTAACTCGCTAGCAGCTTGTTCCAAGATTACACAGCATGATAAAAGCAATAGTTTTGTTAGTTATACTGTGCCTGACGCCATAAGAAGAAAAAAAAATCAAACATCTCCATGATTGACTGACACAAAGTTACATTTTGTCAATTCGTTTCCCTTCAAAAATGTCAATGATAATGAAACAATTAAGCATGCTTTGGATGGACTGAAGCATCTCTCCCCTCCACTATCAAAGTCTGGTGATACAAATAACTATTATAAAATAAAGTTTTATAAACAAATAATAAACAGTTTTCTGCTAGAAAAAATATGCTCATGACACAAATGAAATAATATGAACTGCTTCAGTCTGAGTGTCAAATATGCTAGAACATATTTCCAGATGTCCTCAGTCTGGGGCCTAATCAGATCACGTCTCTTGAAAAACCATTCTGCTATCAGATACATCCTTTCTAACAAAGGATTCTTACACTTCATGTTTTCTCTTTCTATGCTATCTTAGGTCTGACTCTTCAAAATTTTTAAACTTTTGGAAAATACACAAAACAATGCATTAGCGATTAGATATTAGAAAAATAGCTAGAAAGTGGTAAAATATGTTCAAAACATAACAGTAATGAACTTTTTTTTTTTTTTGCATGATCTGCCTTCCAATGGATGTTTCAGTCTAATACTTTGGTGAACTTAAACCAAGTATTAGTAGATATACACTTTACTTTTTCAGTTATTCCATCAACAGCATGTATTCGATGTAGAAAATATGCCAAATTATAAGCGTCAAATGACTGATGGAGAAAAAAACATGTTAGGCTTTTCAGAGAAGGTACCATTTTGGATGAAATATGTAAGATACAGAAATCCGTACTACTTTGCTACTAAGTTCTGATTTACCCTCATTCATTTTTTTTTCAGTTTGTACCTAACAATTATAACATTTTAGATTCTTAGCGGATATTTTTCCAATGTTCCTAAAAATTGCTCCTAAAAAGTTACATTGTTTATTTAGAAAAGGAGAGCTGAATATTTCCTTGCTCTCTTTCTCTGCCTCCCTCAGTTAGAGACCAGTTTTAATTTTTCTATAAAGTATTGTCTCAGAGCTCTAGGTCATCTTTTTAAAATAATTACTTTTATAAGCAACATCTAATGCCTAAGTGTTTCCAGAATTTTGGAGATGATGACTGGATACACTAAGATAGCACAGGAAAAGAAAAAAAAAAGTTAACTCCCACTCAAAAGGGGAAACCAGTAGGTTATCTGAGAAACTTCCTTAAAAAATAGGCAAAGCTTCCAGCTCTCAGTACTGAGATGTTTACTCCTTCTCCAAGGCGAAGGCGAAGGCAGCAGGAGTAAAGGAAGCCAGTTGCCGCACCTGCGGACTCAGCCTGGTTTTCCTGCTCCTGCTAAGGAGGCAGAGCAGAGCTCTGTAATTGAAAGAGCTTAGTCCTCAGCCATGGCACTGAAAAGACACTCATGTTTAAGCAGCTTTTCATGGTCCAGCCACTCAATTGTAAATAGACAGAAACAACATCTTAATCTCTGATAGGACTTCATGGAAAAATAATGCAACCAGTCCCAAGGAATGCCAATTTTAAAATAATAAGTGAGGTTAAAAGGTTTAAAGCCAGCTGACTCCTTTATCAGGCTCAGTTTACCATTAACTTTCACTTAGGAACAAGGCTTTGAATACAAGAGCAGTTAAAGGGGTGGATGGACAGAAAACTGAAGGTTTTGGTCCATGTGTGAAATAAGATGCTAGGAAATCCCAAGCAGGATTTTGTCACTACCACCAGGGGGACACCTTCAGTGGACAGAAAGAAGGAAAGGGGAGGCTTTTTACACAGAATCTTCTTTCTCCTCTCCCAAATTTTCACTGAGGGAGCTAGTAAAGGATTAAAAATGCCAGGGACTTGCCATGAGATGAAAATTAGGACATTTGGGTCCACTCGTCTGCCCTCAGGACTGTTCTTACCTTCTTATTTTATACAAGCACGAGCAGATTTTCCTGAAACATGATTTCTAAACCACTTACTCTTAAGATTCTTTTTTAATAAAAAATCTGTTCAGTGCATGGAAAAGTTCCCTTTTAACTGTCAAAGGGAAGTCTCACGTGACAGTGTACTTTTGAACAAAATCAACTGTTCTGTATTTTTTTTTAAAGTGAAATGACCAAAGACTTGGGGAGGAAAAGAAAAAAAAATTATTGTACTAAGATATTAATCTCTTCATTCGTATTTTCTTTCCTTCCACCCCAAATCATCTTTACTTTTAAAGGTTACTTAAGTTCATGAGATCTTTCTGTGTGTCATTTTAATATTAATGCAATTTGATTCATTTACTTCTCTGAGATTTTTCCAAATTGTGGTTGTGCCTTAGAATTTTTAATATCTGCACAGCATATCAGTTCATCAGATTTCATTAAGAATAGAGGAGCCAAAAGGAGCTTCAGGACCAACGCTGTCACCCACCATGAGGGTCACTCACTGGACTGTTGCTGGACTACAGCTCTGGGATAAAGGAAAAGAAGGGTATTGGAAGTTGCCAGCAGAAAATCTAATCTTCTATGTCATCCAAAATAATTATGGTGACAATAATATTCTATTACATACAACTGTCATGTATTGAATGCTACTCTGTGTCAGGAACAGCAAGAAGGGCTTTAGAAACATTATCTCCTGCCACTGTTGCATTGACCTTGTAAGGTTATCAGTCTCTGTTTTACATAGGCCACTGAGGATTAGAGAATTATAGACATTTGCCAAAGGTGACACTTTGCTGGTGATTTTTTTTTTTTTTTTTTTTTGTACCAGGCATTGAACTCATGACCTCTTGTTTGCTGAGCAGGCACTTACACCGATGAGCTAAATTCCCGGCTGCTGGTAATTTATAATAGAAAATGACTGAAAATCTGGTCTCTTTGCTCAGTTTTACAATCTGGAAAACAAAGGTAGAATTGACCTCAAATTTTCCTGTGTTTAAATGGCCTTGTAAACCCAGAAGTACCTATGTGAAAGTATTTGTACTAAGGTGAACATGACATATCGACCAGGTGCAGAATGGGCAAAGGTCTCCTTACAAAGGCAGAGGAAAGCCAAAGTGACTGTTCTTGCAGGATCAGGGCTCTGTGCCTTTAGCTGACTTCAAGATCTCTTCTTAATGTTCCAACATTCAGCATGGACCCTTGAAGATATCAGAGCAGCCTTTTCTAACAGGGATGGTAAGAGGACCTTGGCATAGTGCTAAAAGGGAAGTCATGTGAATATTCAGTTTTGCTTTAAGATTAGAACCTTTTGGTTGGAGGAGAGACGGTAAAAGAGAACTTAAAGGCAAAAGAACCCAGAGCCTCACTCTCATTTGGTGCACAACTCAGTACTTCAGTTCCAGGCTTCAGCTGTATCAAGAACCTTTAAATGACTCTTTGCAACATTCAGCAGAATTAGTCTTGGAATATAGGAATGGTTGGCCATAGGATTCTCCCATAGGATCAATTTCAAAACTAGCCTATAAAACACTTTTCTGAATCCTGCATGAGCCAATATGGTGTCATTTATTTAAAAGCTATCCTCAGATTTTATAGTAGAAGAGAGTGAGGGAGAACACTTAACTTCACATGAATGATAACTTCTAAAATTTTTCCATGTTGTTTTTAATTTGTGATATAAAAAAATATTTTGCCCTCCCCTGTCTAGAAGTACTCATGAGAATTTTAATGACATTAAATATGTCTATAAGATTTTCTCTCACCAAGAACTGGTGAAATTTCACGAATATTTTAATTATCTTCAAGGAATATACACACCATCAAAACAACATCAATCACTTAGAAAATGTGATCACATATTTATGAAAGCATATGCAAAGTACTTGGCTTTTAAAAGTGTGGTACTCTAGAAGCATGGAGAGATAGATTTCTATTTTTAATCTTTGATTATTGATGTGAATTCTAAACTGGAACTTTATTCTTTCAGAAAGTAATAAGCATAGAATAATTTTGATGTCATATTTTCAGATCACTTAGTACTAATGTAAGTGCCCTAATTGTTTTTTCCTAAATATTCCACTCATATATGGGATGCATAAGCCATGCTTACATATGTACACACATATATATTTATATATATATGTATATAAATTAATTCAATACATATTAAAATCTACTGAGTATCTACCATTCAAATAACTTGAGGAAACAAAGATGGATGTCTTTTAGGTACTTAATGAATCCTAAGTAAATTAAAAATTCTGTGGATATTCTGAAGACACAAAGTTAAATACAACAGAGTAATATTTTGAGATGATTTCTAGAGTGTGTGAAGGAGTTGTGGACTCACAACTATTTATTTTGATAACCATATAAATCTAATAATAAAACTAAAAATGAGAGACATCTGATATCAGGGAGGCCAAGATATTGAACACAAGATATTAATAATATCAGAAAGAATAAGAAAGATTAGAAAGTACAGTAAACCTTTAAAATAACTAATATCTAATAAGAATATATGAGGCAATGTTGGTCATTTTATACATGGTACAGCATCTCAGAACAGTGCAGTAACAGCCAGAAACAACAGAGTATTGATAAACAATATTGTCTCAAATCTCTACTTGAAAACCGTTTGCTACCATTCACTGTACTTCTTACCACTTTTATATTTCTTCAAAATAAAATGTAAAACCCAATACAAAAGAGACTATATGAAAAATAACGTTTCATAATTTTATCTGTGCTTTTTCCACGTGTAAAATTTAACCGCTGTGAGCCTTTAGGAAGTCATCTAATTCAAACTCTTACTTCGTAAACAAAGAAATTTAGGTCCAGAAAATACCATAAATTTGCCAAGATCACTGAATTTGAAAGTTGGAAAAGCAGGATTAGACTCCACTTCTTCATCCAGCACAATTCAGCAATATTTCCCCATATTATTTATTTCCAGGGACATTAGCCAGTAGCTATATTGATCTCTGGGGTGGGTTTTCCTTCTTCCTCCATCTCATCATCCCCTGCAGTCTCTTTCCAAAAATCAGTGCAGCTTTGAAAAATTTAAGGCTTTTATGTTTGGACTCAATCTACCTGAATGTATATAACTACTTATCTATTCTTTTTTGCAGTACTTTGTGACATTACAAATGCATACTGGATTTTTTTGGCCCTAGTTTTAATAACAAAATCTTGAGAAATCCGATTGCTACATATACATTATATTAAATATGTATATGAAAAGACAAGCATTCTAGTTCAGATTAAACTTTTAAAGAATATTTTTTCTTACCTAATTATGCTGTCTTTTTGTGACACATCCATCTAACTGGTTGTTTTGTTTTGTTTTGTTTTGTTTTGTTTTGTTTTGTTTTGTTGCTATTTGGACATTTTTGTCCTCAATCCTATATAGCTTTTCTGGAAAACCATTTGAGTACAACTGGTAAAAATAAACTCCAATTTCTGAAGAGGAAGCCCAAACATAAGAACTTGCTTTTGAGGTTAAACTATACATATTTCAGATCTAGAGATTTTAATTCCAACTTTCCTCTTGGTGGTGTTCAGAAAACTTTATGTTATTCATTCTTGGATGTGACTTGCATCTCTCATTGGCAGAGATAAAATTTAATGCAAGTATTTCTTTCTAGTTGGCAATATTAGTAATACTTCTAAGGAAGCTTAAGGTAACTCATTGCCACATATCATGTGCATAAACTATCTCATCCTCCGTATCATTTTCCCACAAACCCTTAACACCAATTAAGTCTGCACTGCTATTGTTAATTTACAAATAAAACTGAAGCTAAAATTGAAATGAAATCTCATTGTTAAGAATTAAAATTTAGTGCTAGATGTTTCAAGATTGAAATTGATCATAAACACTAGTAATAAAATTTAAAGCTGTATCTCAGTTGATGGCCAATTTTATGTTTATTAGTATGATTGCTTTAGCGTTCATGATTATAATGGTTGCAATTTTTAATGATGGTTATCTGAGTGAAAGGACATGAGTAGAAAGACAATAGATTTTAGTGTCAAGAGAAGTGTACATTCAAAGTCTGGCTTATCTGTTTACATTGCGGTGGCTCAATGATTGGAGTTATAATCATAATTGTTATAATTATTCCTTCTATGTCTAAAAGTACAGTGAATTCTGAGGAACATTAAACCATATATATATATATATATATATATATATATATATATATATGAAAAGACAAATATTCTAGTTCAGACTAAACTTTTAAAGAATATTTTTTCTTACCTAATTATGATGTCTTTATTTTTTATCAGATGACAATGACTAGGAATATTTATGCAAAGATAAGTAATATCTGGAACAGAGAGTGGGTGTAAGAGCAAATCACAGATGTATCTGTTAGTTGAAAAATCAACTAGTACAATGAGAACCTGCCACAAAGACTGGTATCCTTTGTCACAGAGCTTTTGACCATGAACTTTGTAACAGTAAGGCACTCTGGAAGTCATGAAGTCCAACCCTGTCATTCTATAGGCTCTATGACACAGGGGAAGCTGAAATCTGGAAAAGATCAACAATTTATTAACTATTCGCCTTGTCACAGAACTGGACTTTGTAGTTAGGGCTTCACATTTTGAGTTTAGTGATTTTACTTTTATTCTTCAGGCATATTAATGATTTTCATAAAGACTTCTTTATTGATAGGGTTAGTGTTTGTCATAAAGACATCAATGATTTAGTTGCTGGATGCCAGGGATTAGTTCTCAAGCAATAATTTGCTTACTTATTCGAATAAAGCAGACTCAGGCTCTGCTACATTTGAAGAATGTAGCAGAATGTGGGAAAAAATTCTTTCAGCAGTTGTTAGAAACCAGTTTACTTTTTACCATTGCCCTCTCATTGGCAGGGAATACTTTGACTCTAATGAATGGGAGAGAATAAAGCCCAAATCAAACTTTAAATCTAAGCATAGGTCTTTGGTGTCTTTAGGGTGTCCACACTGTTCAGAATAACAGATTATCTGATTGAGTTTACTTGACATATCTGCTCATGCACACTGGCAAACAAACAAGATTTTCAGGTCTGAATGGGTTCACTATTTAATAGGAATATGGTATTGTATAATTAAAATACATTTGTAAAAATATTGCCCCAAAGGATTTCAGACTATCTGAGAGACAATATCATTGTGTAACAAGTATTTAAGTAGTTGAATCAAGATCTGGATCATATTTCATTTTCATATTAATGGATGCTTCTTACCACCACACTGCATTGATTTTGCTCTTGACCACCAGACAAACCAGTGCTTAATTTTTAAAGTCATTCTCAGAATATTTGAGAACATTGCAAGATGAAAATCATTATTATTTAAAAGTGGAACAGTTCAATTAGTCTTCCCTTTCCATGTATCTTCTTACATTGAGACTGGGAAAATTGATAACCTTGAAGATTGGTAATTTTTTAAGCCACCAAAACTGACACTATTTTAATATACGAATAAATAGTATTACACAAATCAGTTTATAATTTAGTTAGATGGACTTTAGAGGAGAAAAACAAAAATTAGAACTCTAAAGTAACACTGTGAAGTAAAATGAAGAGTTAGATCATTTGTTTGGGGCATGCGAAAGAAAAGAAAACCCTAATTTCTAAGCATCTATTTTGTTCTAATTTCCCATCTAATGAGAATTATTTTGACTTGTTTTGTTAATCAATGAGCATTAACCAAATACACTCACTGTATGTTAAACACTGCCAAATCAAGATAAATACGTCTTCAAGAAGCTTGGAGTCTAACGAAAACACAGAAAAATACATGCTGATAATACTAAATAGTCACAGAGATATCCTCAGGATGCAGTAGGAGGTGAAGGAAAAATATAAATCTGAATTACACGATGGGAAATTGAGTACCAAATAAAGATGGATTCTAGTATTGATTCTTAAAGCATCAGCCACAGTTATATGGTGAAGTGGGAGAAGACACTGAACATATGACATCGTGGGTATCTGAACCACTCTCACTAGTTCAGTGAACCATTCGGAGTTTGGTATACCTGGGCAAAGGGTAGTTATGAAGTGAGAATGAGACGCAAGTTAATGGCTACAATTGGCACTGGATTAATGCTTGGCATGACCATGTTTTTAAAGGTCTTTGGTAATAAGCTAATGAATTTAGTTTTTATTCTGAGAGTTATAGAAATTCATTGAAAGATTTTATGTGAAAGAGTGCCAGATAGAAACCATTTTAACAAGATCTTTTTGCCAAAATACTAGAGCATAAGAAGGAATGGACAGCCTGGAAGCAAAATATCTCAGTGTGTTACTGTAATAAGTTGCAGATTACTGTAGAAGGCATATAGCAATGGATATGAAAAACATTTGACCGGTGTGAACCATGGGATTTGACTATTAAATTGTATGATGTGGACTCATTAAGCCAAGGCAAGGAATTTAAATTGATTTAGTGTCTGAGTTATCAACAAATTCTACAGAAACATTAGCTAAATGAATAAGTAAAGATGAGTTTAAGTTCACTTATGTTGCATTTAAGTCAGTGAGCTCTACAGAAATGAGGTAAGCAGACAGTGGTATATATCAGACACAGGGTGAATAGGAAATATTAATAAGGGGACATGAGATCCAAAGGTAGAAATGATGACAAAATAGTTTGCTTTCTGATTTGTTCAATATTTGTATATACAAGTTAGGACTCGATGTATAAACTCTTTACAAGAGAACCTTTAATGAATGACTCAGTTCATGAGAAGATGGAGACTGTATCAGGAAACAAGATTGCAAGTAACCAGAATTGCTGATAGGATTTTGAATGTCTCCAACAGGAAGAAGCAGTCAGTATTTGAGCTGATGGATATAACAGCTACTCTTATCATTACACAATGTGTAATGATACATTGCATACATCCACTGAATACCACATTATGCCCCATAAATACTACAAAGGGTGATCAGAATGTACGGTGAAGGTTTACATCTTAAAAATAAAAACTCACAATGAAAGACACACTACCATTAATACCACTCAAAATACTCTCCTCTCTTTGACCACATGCATTAAATCACTCTTGCCACATTCTGAATATGTTCAAGAAATCTTATTTTGAAAGTAGTCTTATGAGCTGTGATAAAAAATATGGCAAATGCTGCTTCCAAGTGCCATCCAATAGAAATGCAGGGTCATAATAATATTACCGTATGTCTTCTTTCACCTAATTCACCAGATCTGATGCTGTGTGACTTTTGGCTGTTCCTCAAGGTCAAAATGCCCATGAAAGGTAAACATTTTGAACCAGGACAGAACATTTAAGCAACCATGACAGTGCAACTAAAGACACTCATTAAAGACAACTTCCAGAACTAGTTCAAAAAGTGACCAGAACAATGGGAAAGACCATAAATATGGGAAAGACCAGAACAATGGGAAAAGGGTTTGAAACAAGAAATTTTTGGTGGAGAGGGTTAATGGCAAAGTGTCTTTTAGTGTACAAATATTTTTAAATTTAAATATTTGCTATATGTTTTGAGCACACCTCTTATATACAATTATTATGTGTTCATAAACAATTTTAAATGACTGCAAAGTAAACAAATACAACTTTAATGTTCCAAGCCAAGTCATCCTAACTTCATAAATTTTAGGTATCTAAAACCAGTTTGATAGACACGATTCTGGAAAATGATTCCTGAATGATTTAAAATGTGAGATTGACCGGAAAGGAGACTCCAGGAAAGCTGTGGACTGCCAAGCTAGAGTAGGTGATTTGATTCTCTTAGCTGCTGAGAAGGAATAGGACAATGGAAAAGATGACCTGAGGACATCACAAGAAACAGCAGGACTCCAGATTGCAAAGGTCGAATATTTGCTTTGAGTAGAGAGATCCAGATCATAATGTTCCAGAATGGCATGGAAGCGTAGAGAATTTGTTCTTCTGGACTGAGCTCAGAGTGCTCAGTGATCCAGGCACTGGACTCCTAGGGCCAAGAGAGCAAGAAGCCTGGTTGCCGCTCTAGCTGACAGGAGACCTTGGCATCATCCACGTGGTGCTGGTTTTAGGTGTATACAGAATGCAAGAGTTTGGGGGCTAAGAAACCTTCCACTCTGATTGCAGAAGAGAACCTGGGAAGCCAGGCAGTGTGCTCCTGAGAGGAAAGTTTATGGAGTTTTGAGTGTGAAGCTGAAGGTACAGTGGAGGTCCCAGAAGGCTGGAGGAGTTAGAAACACTGATCATTTGAAAAAAACTGCAAGGAGTGATCAAAGCTGACCGAAGAGAGAGTCTGCAGGAGCTATAACGATCTGCAGTACCACTGAGGCTGAATCATCCAACCCTTTGGAGTTCACATCTGGCCATAGAGTATCTCGGATGCTGGACATGGAACTACAAGACTTAATGTTTGCTCTGCTAGATTTTTGACGTGCTTTGGTTCCATTCTTTTCTATCCACTTGTTTGTTTCTTTTGGAATGGTAATATGTATCTAATTCCATTTAGTGTTGAAAGTGCTTAATTTTCTTTTCATTTTTTCAGGTGCTCACAGATAAGAGTTTGCCTTAAAAATCAGAGAATATTTTGGATATAGACTTTTCAATAATGCTGAAACTATTAGAACTTTGGCAACTCTTAGATATGGACTAAATGGCTTTTGCATAAAGGCATGTGTATGAATCTTTGGGAGTCCAAAGACAAAATGTTATGGCTTGTGTCTAGACATCCACCCAATGCCTCATGTGGTCATAGACAGAAGCTTTTTGGAGGTATCTGGCTCTAAACTGTGTGATGCTGGGATTAAAGATGTGATACTGGTATTGATTCATGGTGTAATGCTAAGATTAAGTATATCCCACCCTGGATATGAATACTACTCACCCTGAGGGAGAGTAGCCTAGATAGACTATAAGGAACAAGAAGAGGGTGTTGTTTTGCTGCTTTTATTGCCTTCTGCCTTCATGAACTTTTCTCCTCTGAGATTTGCCTCTGCCATGCCACCCTGCCTGAGAGCCAGCAAGCTATGAACTGAAACCTTTAAAAATTGTGATTTACAATAAATCTTTCTTCTTTACCTTTTGGAGCTGGGTATTTTATCTTAGCAATGAGAAAAGTAACTAAGACATACACTTTGAATATATAATATACAATCTTAATTTGTTAATTAAATATTTTTAAACTATAGTTTGGAGTTCCTAATACTACTGAGTTGTTGAATCCACAATTCAACCAATATTTATAGAATCAAGTTCATCACCTGTTCCACATTATTGCTGAATCAGACCTGTTTCATGTTGAGTTACAAGGAAGACTACAGTCACCAAATAGTAATTAATTCTTTAAAATAATAAATCTTTTGAAAATGACTTGGAGGAACTCTCAACTACAATAAACATTGCTAAGATATTCCCAAGGTAGATTAGTTTATTAAAAGCCCCAAGAATTCAGTCAGTAAAGAATAAACATACCTGAGTCATTTCTAGTTTATTCTTTCATAAAATTATTTTTAGACTGATCCATTAGTATTTTACAAATATAACATTTTGGTGGAAAAGCTTGAAGTTATTAATATAAGCTCCCTTTCCTTGAACACCCACTCGCTACTCATTCATTCTTGAAAACAGCTCTTTAATTAGGATAATGTTTTGCCCTAGTTTACTTGGGTCACTTCCAGCTCACTGATATTAACCTATTTTATTATTGATAGCACTTTGACTCTTAAATCTTGATTCTGATAAACAATTATACAGAATCTCATAAAAGATATTCATATAGATACACTGTAAGGTATTTGACAACAGCTTTTTTTTTTTTGTACTTTTGCCTTCTTGCAGTCCAACCTGCCTACTGCAGACAAAAAGAACCTTCAAAACTATAAATTAGAACCTTTCATTTCTTAGCCCACAATCCTCCAATCATTTTCTAGCTCTGAGATAATATGGTTTCAGATAAAGTCTTTTAAATGTTTGGGCCTCCAAGAACTAATGAATTAGCTGCTAGCTATATTTCTGATGCCATGATTTTTCCACTCTCCCACCTTTCAACCAGCCTGACTGAGCATCTTAGTGTTTCTAGAATACATCAAATGCATTTCTGCCTCAAGATCTTTATATTTACTGTTCTTCTCCATTATCTAGAAATCCTCTGCCCACTTATCCACATGATTTCTTTACTTCTTTTAGTTTTTTGTTCACGTTTCATTTCTTCTGATCACTCAGTTGGCTCTTTTCTTCTATCTCTTGCTCACTCCCTATGCTACATTATTTTTTATTTAGCACAGATATTGTTTGACTTATATCTCTCATACTCCAGTGACAGCACAACATTCTACTATTTTCAGTCCTTTCACATAAATAAGCAAAATAATTAAAACTAACTGCACATACTTGATCTCTTTAGAAGACTGGCATTTGAATGACATTGTCAATTTTCATATCATCCCCCGCACTTTTAGATCATTTGCTTGGCAAGTGCCTTCTTTGGTCACGTGTGGTGTGTTGAGGAATACGGATTCAGTGTACCTACTTCCCTTTCAGAAATGGAGCTGTAATTGAATCAAAGCACCTCCTAGAAATCGTCCAGTACAGTGCCCCGGTCAGATAGGGATATGTGCCAAGGAAAACCAATGCTTGTTTCAAGCGCTTCACTGTGTGAAGAGGCATCCATTTGAATTTGCCTCATCTTGCTTTCCTAGTAGCTGTCCTTTTCTGCTTAGCAGGCATCTCAGCTCCTAGTCCCATCTCATCTACTACAGTGTGACCAGAGATTAACTGTGTGTACATATCAGCTGGCATGGTGGCCCACACTTGTCATCCCAGCACTCAGTAGGCTGAGGCAAAAGGGTTGCTATGAGTTCAAGACCAACCTGAATGGCATAACGGGACCTTGTCTCAAAAGGCTAAACAAAAAACCAAACAACAACAACAATGATATATCTTGTCACTTGGGGTGCAAAGAAAGACCTATATTTCAAATAGCTGCATAAATAAGAGACCAAATATCAAATGCACATCTCCTAGCTTTCTATTCTTCTTTACCCTTCACCCCAAACAAGGTCTTACTCTGAGGCATCAAAGTAGTCTTCAGAATCTCTAAATATCACTCTAACATCATTCACAGAATTCTTAAAGTCTTATTTTTCATATCTATTACTCAATAAGATACTGGCTTGTGTTACAAATATGGATAGAAAAGTTAAAATCAATATAATATTTATAATTAGTTCTAAGGATTGAGGATGTAGGGCTTGACTACTTACCTTGAATGCACGAAGCCTTAGATTCCCTGCTTCACAAAATAAAAAAATGAATAAATAAATGAATAAGTACTTTAAAAGGGAAGGAGAAAACCCATATTATTAAACTTGTAACCTTTTAAAAATTTTCTTTCAAAAAATTCCATATGGCTTATCTTCCATTTGAACACATCACTCATCTGACACAATATAAGAATTTTGGTCTGACTTCCTCCTCCTCTCCTAGTCTTCTGAATTATGGCCATTTCTGATTTCCACAATTACTTTCTTTCAAAGTCTTTTCCTAGAGCTTTGCTAATAAATTCTTTCAGGGTAAGGACTATGTCTTAATCATCATTTTATATACCAAACTAGAATATATGGAATATAGTAGATGTCCAGTACATGTGTGTTGAATGACTAATATTCATTGAATAATTATTATGAAATGTAATATAACATTCTATCTCACTGCATCCTGTAGTAAGAAAAATACAGCATTAAAAATTAAATGTAATCTATGCTCTATCTCATTGCATCCTATAGTAAGAATAATACAGAGTTAAAAATTATTTTCTGTATTTAGCACAAGTGTAGATACTTATTAAGTTCATTTGATTTTAAATGATAAATATATTACTAGACTGAAGAAAGATATTAATTTGTTCCTCAATTATCAAATGCTATTTAATTCTAGTTTGGGTCAGAAAATGTTAGTGTATATGCAAAATTGAGAGTAATGTGACCAGCCTGGTCATGCTCTTAATTAGAAGCCTTTCTGATCCTCCTACCACTTCCACTTCCAATCCGCTTCCACTGCCTCGAGAACAGAGTTCCTATCAAGATATGTGACATATTCCCGTTATCCCCTCTCCAGGCATATTCCTGATTACCTCATGTCTAAAAACTCCAGAAATAGGAAACCCCAATAAAGGCCAGTCCAGTGATTATGCTTGAGGGGAAAATGTCCTAAACGGGGAGTAAACTCATCTTCTGAGTGTTAATAATAGCTCTACGTCTTGATCTAGGCACTGGGTACATGAGGACACAGATGAATTCCATGTTTAAAAACTCAGCCATCTATCCAGTCCCATGTTTCTGTAGATATATGACAGACACTTCAATAAAAAAGAATAAAACAAAACAATGAAACTACTTTTTTACGATGCTGAAATGCTTGTAGTTTCCCATCTGTGATTTGTCATGCTTTCCTCTTTCTTCCAGACTTTCCACATGCTGCTGCCCCTACCCACATCTCCACGGGCCTGTTCAATTAACTGTTTCTCAGAGTCCTCAACAAATTGCCTCGCAACAGTCTGCTGATGTGATTCTCTGTCCCACTAAACACAGTGTTCTTCAAAAGTCTTTTTCCTAGTACTTAGGGCAGCTCTAGCTACTCAATGAACTTGATAGAAAGTTACGCAATTACATTAGTGTGATACCTGGAAAGGCTCCAATATGAAGCACTACGGGGGAAAATAATTTAAATAAAAGCATACACGTGCATACCCACAAACACACAAGCACATCTTCTACAACAGGCTGACTCTGAGTCAAAGGAGAACAGCTGATGTGTGTAATTATCACCTCCAAGAAATAACAATAATAATATTCAGAACTTTTCTATTCTTTTAGAATATCTACACGTGGATATGGAATTTGGGTGTTAAAGATATAAATGGTTCTTAAATAAGCATCCTGTGAGCTATGCAATCTTACACTGTTGTCACATGTAGACCTGTCATTCTACATGTTAAAAGCACAACACTGTGCCAAAGTAATTCTTTGAGAGAGAGAGAGAGAGAGAGAGAGAGAGAGAGAGAGCACCTAATTCAAGTTAACCTATGTGGAAGATCTTGCCACAATTAAATTGCAACTCCATTTCATTATAACATTAACCTGGTCAATTGGTGGTGGCTGCCTGCAAGAAGTTACAGAGAGATTTTGTAACTCTGTTGAGCTCAGTCAGGGTCAGTCAAGACATTACTGAAGCTGACATGGATGCGGTGAGCCCAGGGAGGACAGGGAATCATCTATCCCTTGCCTTATCTTTAAGCCATCATTTCACATAACAGACTCATACTCAGATCATGTTTTTTCAGAATTTCTGAGACCTAGTGATATGTTATTGTGCCTTCTATGTTTCATTTTCATGTAAAACTTCATAGATCATTTTCTGACCAAGGGACAGACCTTTTTATTTCACCAAATACAACCACTTTTCTCTCAGACCCATCACCCTTTGGAAAATGTAGTTTGGAATGTTACAGCCTTGTACATTTGGAAATTATTTTCTCAATCTATTTAATGAGTATTTATTGCATATTACCATGAAGAATAAAAAATTTTATCCTGTAATGGGTATATTTTACTTCAGCTGCATTCAAAGAAGACTACTGATGAAAAGTAGAAACTTCAGGCCACATTTTCATTGCTTGTAACTTTAGTCTGTATTCACCCAAATAACATGAGTCTTACCTTGGTTCTAAAACACATTTACTGAACGTAAATATATAAATGCTGCTTTACCATAAATTCTTATATTGTGACATTGTGTAGCTTAAAACATACTATGTTTTTATTTTTCAACGCTTTTCATTGCTCAGAAAGGTGTATGATATAGTTTTATAAATTACTATAATTGTTCAATGTTAATGAAGTTGTTGACTATTGGTAATATTTTTAAATGAGGGTTATTAGTATTTCTAACTATATAGAACCTAAAAGCACTGCTTTTTAAGTTTTTAATTTTATTATTTGCTGTTATCATACCATGTTTCTTAGTAGATATTTATCTAATTTAGGTATAATAATATTTAAATTAATGGTAGTGACATCATCCTCATGTAAATAATATAACTCATTTTGAGTGTGTGGTCAAGTAAACATTGAGTGTTGAAAGGTATGTTTGACCTTGGTTCTCTTTATATGCATGATAAAAAAGGTAAAAGGTAAACTTTCATTGCATTGACTCTTGTCAAATTAGCCAATTTCTCTATAATTATATTCTCTTAATTAAAATTCATTTCACAATTTTCATAAAACTAAAAGTATGACTCATGGGATTGGTGAAAATTGTATGTTCAATTCCCAAAGGTCTTATGCTCATGAGTAAAATCTAAAATGCAAGTTGAATGGTAAGTGGGTTTCTTGTTCGTCAGTTTAGATATTATAAACTGGAATTTAAATGTAATTTAACATGTATTTGAGATGAGTCTCTGAATACAATACTGTCATTTGAATGGTTCTTGTCCCATTTTCTCAGTTTTATCCACATCATTTTTTGCTATATTACATTGAAGAGTGTGGAAACAGGCGTTAAAAATTTCAATACACATTTATTGAAACACAAGTATTATGATAAGCAGAAAGGATAAGGGTAGAATATAGTCACAGCATAATAATTTAAATTTTGTCTCTGAAATGTTAATTTGCCAATTTAGCAATATCAGTATATAAAAAGATGAATGTTCCTTATGATATAGGTGGTATTTGGAAACACTGCTTCAAATGATTATTCACTAAGCATAAAATTAAACAGAGTAATCTGAAAAAATAGATAACATGATTTTGCTCTTCCTTCTTGCCAGCACTATAATAAGTAATTTACACATATTAATGTTATTGTTTCCATTCTTAAATGACTAGGAAACGGTTGTCAGTTGTTATAAAATACAGCTGAGCTGAGATCTCAGATTTTTCCTTCCCTGTGGACTCTGTGACCTTGGGTAGAATATATAATCTTTCTGTGTGTCGGTCTCCATCTGTACAATGGGTGATTGTTTCATGCAGTAATTACCAGGATTAACAACAACAATACATGTTACCTGCTTAGTAATTTTCTTAGAAAATAGTAAGAGCTAAACACATATCAGGATAGTTTTTAGTAACTTATCCAGCATGAGATGTGAACATGAATTTGTTTATATCTGGAACTGAGATTTTTTTAACTAAAAAATACCGTACTTATTATTTCACGAACTCTACTTTAATATTTTATACATGTGGGTAAATCAATGACAAAATTAATTAATATTTAGAAATAGTTTGTTAACATTTTGTTTCTTTGTATTAAATTCAACTGCAGCTTGCAATGATAATGGCCCATGAGGTCTTTTCTTATGTGATTGCATCTTGCTCTTGTAAGGCCAGATAAAGGACTAAAATTATATCCATTCTTGTATACTATCATTATTCATTGGAATCCAATATCTTATTTTGAATAGCCCGTTCATTCTTGTATCTCATTGACCTAAGAAATATTTTATTCAGAAAATAATTTGACAGTTTTTGTTAGTGAGTTCCTTTCTCTTCTATTATGGTATAGCTTTGTATTTGAAAGTCTTCTGTAGACCTCCTAATATTCATGATTAAATGTGTGCTGGGGTTTATTTATGTTATATACCTGACATGATGATACTTGTTAGGCTCATTTTCATGTTAATATTTTGGAGGAGGAAGAAAATTCAATGTTTATCATCAAGCAAAGACTGTGAAATCAATATGTCCCAGATGTTCAGCATCGGTGCCAGGTTATTTTAGAAACTTAACCTATACAGTGATAAGAAAATGAATTAGTCTCCTGGGAGTAGCACATTTGATGTTAATATTGCTTATTGAGAAAATATACATCTATTGCTTGTTACACTGAACTACTCAGTGCCTTCATTGTGGAAACTATTTAATTTACAGAGAAGAAAATAAAGAATTACAAAAGTTAGGATTCACAGTGATGAACACGTTAAAGACCCAGAATGGAACCCAAGCTCTCGGACTCCAGTGACTTTCACATTCAGCACCCTGTGCATTGCTCTACCCATGATTTGAATAGTTTTCCTTGTGCAGACCTGAAACCTAAAAGAGGCATTTATTTGATCTCTACCAGCATTTATCTCAGAAAACTTTTTTCAGGGCTCTAAATTCAATGTACAATTTCTACATAAATGGAAAGAATTCAACATGGACCATATATATATTCTCCAGTTTTTAGCTTATGTTATGTTTTTACTCTTACATATTGACATGCAATTAACATATCTTCTACATAGAGTCACACACTATTGCTTCAGAGTTCTTAGTACTTGTTAGAAAGATAAAAGGTACACACGCACACACACACACACACACACACCATGACCACCACTACTACCATGATAAAAACTTGTTTGCTATCCAAAATTAATGAGCCCATTCAACATATTATTCAAGGATTTGCTAAGACAATATAAAATTTCATTTAGAAGATGTGATTAAAATTTATAATGTTTCCTACACATACATTATACTGTTTTAATGATTGTGGCTAGCACTCATATGAGTCACCTAATGAGAGAGAGAAAAATATTACAAATCTTTTTTATAGAAACAATCTCTTTTTAAATGCTAAATAAGATTTCAAGCAAAATTTGCACCGGTAATCAAAAATTATCTTTCTGGAAAAAAGTACGATTTTTCAATAAATAATTCTTTTAATTTACCCCACTGAAATATATTTGACTGGTTACTGCAATTTTTATTGAAATAAAAACCTGATTCTTGGTTGCATATTAGAATTCCATAGGTTTGATTTAAAAAAATAAGATACATTTGTCTGAACCCCATGACTATATTAATTCTTCAGGGGTGCTGCTGGTCATCCCTTACCTTAGTGGTTCTGACGTACAGTGCTCATTTCAGAAGTGAGTAGAATGTGGAAGCTCTTTCTACTCAGCAAGATTAAGTGTATGTGGACCTGCTTCCTTTTTGTTACTTTACATGCCTTAAAAATACCTTCAACAAGTCTCTGGTATGTAATTTTACTCTAGTACTTTGTCAGAGGCTTGAAAATATGTAATTTTAAAAGTCAGTGGAAAGCAATGCTGGTTGAGCAGATCACTTCTGATTAGAAATCTAGAATTGTGAAATTTGGGGGAATTTTATCTCCCATTCATTGACCTTGGAGAAACATAGTCTGGTCTTCCAGGTCCTCTCCGCTATGTTCCCCTGTCCTTATGCCTTTAATATATTTTTTAAAATTATCGAAATCTTTGTTGTTCTGTCTAGGACCAATCAATGTCTCACAGTCTTCATTTGAGCAAGAGTTTGGTTTTCCTTTCCTTTCCTTTCCTTTCCTTTCCTTTCCTTTCCTTTCCTTTCCTTTCCTTTCCTTTCCTTTCCTTTCCTTTCCTTTCCTTTCCTGCCTTTTTCTTTTCTTTTCTTTCTCTTTTAAGTAACCAATGTTTTCTCTTCCTTTCAATTTAATGGTATCTCTTCCTTTCCTGTGGAACAAAGTTTTCATGCTTCCGGAAAAGTAAATCCCTTTTCCTTTCATATAAACTCTCCCAAACACAGGAATATTGTTTCCCGTCAAAACCCCTGCAAAGCAGTTTCCCCCAGGTGTTGTGTCACAAAAGGTCAGGCCCATATACTGTCTAATCTGATCCCAGGAGAGGGACGAAAACTTCTAAGCTGAGCTGTGCGTTGTTTGGATGAACTGCAGTTTTTCTGTTACCCTTAGCCACCATGAGTTTGCTTCATGCCTCCACTGAGGGTTACAGAACACCCCCAGTCATTTTGCTCTCACATGAGACTGCCAGCACTTTCAATTCTCTCAAAACACAATCTCAGTATTTTTGACATGTGTCGGCATTGTCTAATGCTTAAGAGGTCACCAGTCAAAAGGAAAAAGTGGCCTATTAGTTTCTTTCATAAATATTAACATGCTATACATAAAGCAGCACTGACTCATTTACTATTACCTGTATTCTGCTCCTTAAATTAAGAAGAAACAGGAACAGTCATTTCTCACAATGACAGTGTATTTGGAATACTTTTGGCATGAGCAAATGAAAAAACGGTAGATGGTAGCATGTATGTGTCTCATCTGTTCACAAACACTACTGGCATCATTTACACGAACTTTTTATATATTGAAAATTACAAAGGCTCCTGCTGCGCTGTCCCTTTTGGGAAGCCGGCTGATATATAATGCTTAATTAAGTATCTTAAAGCCATCTTTTTGTAAGCCTGGTCCCCTTTAGAGAAAGTTATGACAGCTTGTCGCCGTCAGTTTTTTAAAAAAAGAAAGCATAGTTTATTTCTCTTTTGTTCTTTTTTTTCTCAGATATGGGATATTAATATTTTTCAGTGACATAAAATAACCTCTTATAGCAATACAGAAAGAGTAATGTTATAAACCTAATGCATTGTAAAGGTAAAAGACATGTGAAAGAATAACTTGATAAAAAATCCATATTTTAGTATAACTACTTGGATAATGCTACTGGATTATTGAAACAGAATCTCAATTTCTCTTTCTGTCACTTTTTTCCATGAAATGGAGCAAGCAGAGCTTGGAAGAAACCCCCACATAAGTAGTCATTTCCTCTATATCTCCTAATTCTTTTCCAGCTCTCTAATTCATCCTGAGAGCATCTCCTTGGTTACTATTACAAACTATTTTTATTCTTTCTTTGCACTTGTTTATTAATCATTTCCCATGTCATGTTTGTCACCCAGGATGGAAAATCATATTCATCTTTTTCCTCTTTTCCTTCCCTTTCACTCAATTAGAAAGCTGCAAACTAAACTAAATGAAGAGGTAGTTTAAAACTTACTAGAGTTATACATACATTGTTCTCAACAAGATAAATCTTGAAGTTTAAATTTTATAATTGCATAAGGATTATTTTAAATTTTATAAATTGCATAAGGATTATTTTAATTAAATCTTGGAAAAACACATATATCTTATAGATATGATCTATACTTTCCCCGCTGAACTTTTGTGCCAAACTTTTGTTTGGCAGGAATTCTCAGACTCCTTAAAATTTTAGTACATCTACTTTAATTATTTAATAACAATAACTTGGTAATTATCTGGAATATAATTCCAAAGCACAGTTCACATGACTTGCTTGTTTTAAGCACTATTCTAGAAAATATTATACAATTATATATAAATAGATATTGTCTCTCTTGTCTTTATATCTATACTTTTACCTTATACTCCTGAGAGATATAATTTTTATTATTTTGGACAACTTATTATTCTTAAATCATCGCTGATGACAAAATGATGATAATAATATTTGCAAATATTTCCCCATCAAGTTCTTAAGTTTTCAGTCATTAAGAAGAAAGACAATAAGAGAGAAAAAGAAACAAAGAAAGGAAGGAAGAAAGAAAGAAAAGTTAAAGGTACCAAGGACATTCACGGCTTACAGCTGGTTTCAGCAACTTTCACTTACGCAAGACCCCATGTTTGTAAAAACAACCCAAGAATCTTTGAGCAGGATGTAATCAACCTCTGAGCTTCTGAGAAACACTGCAAAAATGACTTCTGCTGCCAAAAAAAATAATGCCGTTTACAAGCAACTCTTCCTATTTCTAAGGAAGAGCTAACCACACATACGAGTTTTTGCTGGTTTCTGGGGAACAAGCAGAAAAAAAAAAAAAAAAGACAAATTCCACCTACCCCACCCAGAAATACGTAGTAAGTACCAGAATCCTGCTGGAAGCTGTGAACCATCCCTAAAGGTGCTGGCAGCACTGAAGAAGACCTATCTCCACAAAAATTCAGAACGGTAAGTGACCCAGAACAAAGGGATTTTATTTGGCAGCAAATCTGTGTTGTCGTATTTCCTTCGTAGTCAAGCAAGCTTGCCTTGTGAAGGCAAAGCTTTTAGATGCCTGTTAGTCACTAGCTCCAAGGCTCCCTTCTTGCATCTCTCTCTCTCTCTCTCTCTCTCTCTCTCTCTCTCTCTCTCTCTCTCTCTCTCTCTCTCTCTTTCTCTCTCTCTCTCTCTCTCTTCTCGCCTTCCCATAAAGGACATCAAGGACTTGGGTGCGAGCATTCACAAATGATCCTTTAGATAAGCTTCCTCTCAGAAGCCCTGCACCTACCTCTGTCAAGCCTTAGCTGCTCAGTCTGCAGGGGCTGGATGTGAAAAATGATCCACTGTGGTGCCTTCTCCAAATTTACCAGAAAGAAAGGACCTGAGATGCTTGTCCTTTAAGTGTCTCTAAACATGGTTTGCATAGCTGGATCTCAGCTTATCTGTGCCTTTCGGCTTTCACTTCCATACATGGATCTGTTCCCAACAGTAACTCCAAGCTGTCGAAAAGAAGCTATCTGGCAGCTCTCTGCTTCATCCAACACATGGATGATAAAAATACACATATAGAGATCCTTCCAGCCAGGCCCATTTCCCACCCCGTGATCCTACCACTATGCATTTTTTCAAATGCACTTTGAGACTGGCATTTCTACTCTTTAGATCTTACAGCACGGCTGATTTCTATCTGATTTCCACATCAAGCTTTTAGACTGTGGGTTTATTTAGCTTTATAAAAACAGAGATGCATTATGGTTCTTTTACCAGTGTCTTCACCCTTAAAACTATTAATTATAAGATGTTGATGAACCTGAAACATATTTGGTGAATGAATGCATACCTAAGTGTATGACTGAACAAGTAGATAATATTGTATGTGGAAAAATACATATATATTTTTAATATATTGAGGATAGTTAATACCCTGTATTATTTGTCTTATAGGAAAAGGAAGAAAAATGTTGAAGTGCTCCAAATCTCTGAGAACAGAGAGGTAGATTCTTGTTTAAACAGTTTCTCTAGTCTCAGGTGGTACTGTGCCAATCCATTAAGCTACTAACATACAGTTTGGGATTTAGAATAAAGTTAAAGAATACAGATGTGAAATGATAGGATGTTAATTGTTGCATTTGGTAATTGTCAGAGGCAGCTTAAATGGCACATAACTGTGACCTAATTCTGAGAGCATAAACTCAACTCTGCATGCTAAGGAAGTAATCCCTTAGGGAGGGATATAGAATTTCACTTTTAAAATTTTAGGCTTTCAATTTTAAAATTTATGTCTCTTTTTTTAATCAATTTGTTTTTAGTCTTTTATAGCAAGAAGTCAAAATCTCTAAAGAGAAATATAATTTTCTAATGAGTTTTTATTAGTTTTCCTTTAAAGAGCAATGTCAAAATTCTTTTAGACTCTCTTGTTTGAAAAAGTAAAAAAGAAAAAAAGTAGTTATTCAAAGAAAAATCTGCTTTAGAGTATTGAAAAAAAGTGAATTTGCTTCAAATATTCCAGGGGAAAAAAGGAGAGAAAGATGCAGCAAGATTAGCACTGGTCATTGTCACAGGTCCTCAGGGTACGTGGAGGTTCAGTATATTACAGTTTTGTGTTTGTTTAAAAATTGCTAATAAAAGTATGAAAAAAGAGGGCAGAAAGAGTACAAAAGCGTACACATTAAATGAGAATAAATATGAAACAGATGCATTAGTGTGAAGTTGAAAGAATCTGAGAACTGAGTAATTTCTGTGGAAAAAGCATCAAAGTTAGAATGAGACAGGGTGAAATTACATTGTTTATTCAGAATATCCCCATATTATAACCCCTCCCTCCCTACTTCTAATCAAAGATCTTCTATACAATAATTTACATCTAATAAAAATTAAGATAATATTATTTGAAAAGCCAACGTACTATAGTTCAGTGCTAGTCATGGTCAGTGGTTACTTGGGAGCCATTCATGGTCCCCTCTTCCTTTGCCTTTTCCCACTGTTTAAACCCAAAAAGCAGAACCCTTTTAATCTATTGTGTCTTCCAGCTGGGAATGATAAGAGAGTTCTGGCAAGACAAGTATCAACAGGGTCCTCTGAATGGGACTTTGGGAAACCTTTTAGTAATCTGTTAAAAGGGTCCAGGCTCAGCATTTACCTCTCTTTTCCCTGTACTTCTTGGACCCATTTCCTTCCCACAGAGCAAGTTTCAAGTCTGAAATGTCAGGTAAAAGGGACACTCAGGGGCTTAAAGACCCATGAGATAAGACCTATGAATCAGGTAAACAGAAAGAACTGCAGTTCTTTCCAGGGTCATTGAGTAGCTGTAGCAACCCTGAGCTGAGAGTCTAAGCACGTGAGAAAATAAAATCACATTTAATATAAAAACTTGACTCTAGATTATGAACTCCAAGCCCAAAAGCTTGAGTTCTTGCTCTTTTATTACTACCTGTATATTGATCATGTCACACTTCTATTCCTTCCTCAATCAAGAGAACACTTGATCTTTTTAGCATAGATTTATCCTACAAAATGCTGTTGGTAATATATACTCATACATTGTGAGAAATTATATCAATGCAAAGTGTTTACTTAACATATGATGTGGTTGATACGTAGCATCCACAGTGACTCCACTGCTAAATATAACAGGACTGGAGAGCCTGCTTTCTGTCTAGAGGAGAATTCGCAGACACGTACTTTGACTGGCTCAACTTCAAATGTCTTTGGAATTCTGCTCTGAAGTCAGCAACATCCAACGTGTGGATGCTTGCGCGTTTTAAATTGTGTTTCCCGTCTCAGGTTTGCCAGATCCAATCAGCATGTTCCTGGTCAGGTCTGCGGTGGAAGTGGACTGCTTGCCTGCCTCATCTCAGACAGATGTATGGAACTCAGGGAAAGAGAATGCATCAGTCATTTTTGTTCTGCTTCTTGCATGCATGGGTTCCATCTCCTGTAGAGTAAAAACCTCCTCATATAAATGTAAAAAATTCTATCATGTTTTCAAAGTAAATGATCAGATCCTTCCTGTGAGTCTTCTAATGTGGAAGTCAGGGTTTAATACACTGAAATCAATCTATTTGCCTAAGTCTGGGGAACAACACACACACAACAGAGTGCAGTGATCTGGGTCTTTATTTGCCATGGGTTACACTTTGCGAAGGCTGAGCCTGTCAGGGCAGTATCCCGCAGGACACATGCACATGTACTTCTGCATTCCCAGAAGAAAAACTGCCCCAGCATTTTACAGTTCAGTTCAGTGTCGCTTGCTTTTTTGTCTTTACTAACCTCATCACCAGGTATTCTAAACATACAGCTCTGTGGTCTCTTCGCCTTTGGCCATTAAACTGTGAACTCCAGGAAGAAAAGGTTTTTTGTTTTCCTATCACCAGCATTCATTAGTGTCTGTCTAGAGTAAGCAAACCTTAACAGAAATTTTCCAAGTTAAATGTATGACTAAATGAGAAATAAATGATCTCCAGCTTTGAAAACTAGTGACCATGATCTTGGTAGCTCCTCTTGTCATATAAGGTACGTGAATCTCAAATACCCTAATGTCCACTTGAACAAGGCTCTTAAACGGGACAGAAAAGTTGCATCCAATAATACAGACACCATCCTAATTTAGCTGGACAGATTAGCTTTTCACCTTCCCAAGGCTGTGGGCTACATAATGTTAAGACTGATCCTTAAGAATGGATTCTAACACAAATTGTTAGTAAAAAAGAGGCAGGAAAGGTTGTAATTTTTAAAAGGATTATAGATATTTAATGTTTGTTGACTTACAGTTTTTCCTTCTTTGTATGAGGGATCTTTTAGGAAGGATTTGATAAGACACACAAAGTTTTCTAAGGATTTGAAGGTAAGGGAGTAGTAAAAAGTGCACTCCCTTTCACGTTTAAGCGCAGTACAATAATGATTAACTGATAAGTAATAGAAATTTTGTAAATGATTTCTATGCATTTTTTCTTTTTAAATGTGATTTATACCAATATTATATATTAAGTGACTGACTATAATAAAGGTGATATGTCATTAGGCTCAAGTCTGGCTGTTGGAAGAAATTATATGTAAAGACTAAGAATGAAAAAAATAAGTTAAATAGGACTCCCACTCATGCTTGCAAAACTATCTGAAAAATCTAAGATTTTTGATCTTTCTGACCTTCTGTCTCTACCTTCGATAAAATAAATTTGTCTCAATTAGTGTTCCTTAGCATAAGATCCAAACTTTAAAAAACCTTTTATTAGGGTATAATTCATGTACCTCACAATTCCATGAGTTAAACTGTATATTCAAAATGTTCAGTGTATTCACAGGTGTGTACTACCATCAACAAAGTAATTTTTAGAACATTTTCTATTCATTGCTAAGCCACCACTATTCAACTTTCTATTCATACTGATATTTCAATACTCTCATGTGAATAGGATGGAAAATATGTAGGCTTCTGGGTAGATTCCTAGTACGATGTTTGCAAAGTTATACATCTGTAGCATGACTCAGTACTTTTTATGGGGTAAATAATTTTCCCTTGTATAGTGTAGATTTTCTTTGTGTGTCATTCATTCATTTGTCTGTCAATGGGCTTTTCAGTATTTTCCACCTCTTAGTTACTATAATAATGATGTTATAGATATTAATGTATAAGTTTTTTGTTTGACATTTGTTTCCATTACCCTAAGGTATACATCTAGGTGTAGAATTGCTGGTTTACATGATAATTTGATGTGTAGTTATTCAAATGGTGTAGCAGTCTTTTATGTTGTTTTGCAAAGAAATTCCATCATTTTACATTCTAATCAGCAGGATATGAGCATTCAGTTTCTGTATACAGTCACCAACAGTTTATGCTCTTTAACTTTTTGGTCCTAGAGATCTGAGGGCATCTAAAATGGTTTCTCACTGTAGTTTTGATTTCCATTTGCCTATGAATAATGATATTGGGAAATTTTTATGTCTTACTAGGTATTTTAATTTTTTTCTTGGAGAAATATTCTTCAATGTTCTTTATCCTTTTCTAGATTATTTGCGTTTTTCCTGTTTGTATTCATCATATAGACACAGGAACTTTATAAGATATGTGATTTACAATATTTTTTCATTCTTTTTTTTTTTACTCTCTTGATGGTATCCTTTGAAGAGCAAAAATTAGTAATTTTTTAAAAAATTATTTTATTGATACATTTCTGATATGCATAATGATCACATGCTTCATAGGGAACTTATACCTGTTCATAATATATCTCAATTTCCCCCCCCACAACTCCCTTCAACCCTTTTTCCCCTCCTTATTTACAAAAGTTGTGCTTCCATTTTTTCCCTCTAGTCTCTCTTTTTTTATTTATCTCTTCCTCTCATTCCCTTTAATGCTATCTGGCTGCCCTTATGTCAGTACTGCACCGTTCTGATTAGTATTCCTTTATAGAAAATTCTGAAATCAGGAAATATGAGACCTCCATTTTTTTTGTTTGTTTTCTCCCCAAAATTGTTGGCAGTTTGAGGTTCTTTGCAATTCAATATGAATTTCAGAACTGGATCGTTAATTTCTAGAAAAAATAAAACTGAGATTACATTGAATATGTAGCACAGTCTAAGGAGTACTTTTAATTTCATCAAAGTTAATCTCTTAATCTATGAACATTAAGTATACTTCCTGTTATTTAGAAATTTTTTTTAAATTTCTTTGATAGTTTTCAGAGTATAAGTTTTGCTGTTTTTTGCTAAATTTATTCCTAAGAATCTCATTCTTTTTTTTCTTTTTTTTTTCTACCAGGAGTTGAACTCAGGGCCTCACACTTGCCAGGAAGGTGCTGTACTTCTAAGCTACATCCCGACCCTTTGTTCTGAAGAGTCATGATTCATGTAATTATGAGTGGAAGTGTCTTCTTAATTTTATTTTCAGATTGCTCTTTACAGATGCATAAAATATAAATTATTTTATATATTGATCTTGTATTATGCCAATTTGAGGATTTAGTTTATTAGTACTAATAAATTTTAGTAGATTAAGATTTTCTTGATGTGATAATATCATTTCCAAATAGTGATAGTTGCTTCTATTTCAATCTTGATTCCTTTCATTATTTTTTCTTGCCAATTATCATATCTAGATCCTCTAGTACAATGTTGAATAAAAATAAGAACATATTTTCTAGTGTTTTTTTCACTCTGATCTTAGAGATGACAGCTTCCAGTCTTTTACCATTAACTATGATGTCAACCAATGGGGTTTTCTTAGATGACATTTATCACATTGAGGAAATTCCCTTCTATTCTTTGTTCTGCTCCCTTTTTTCCTTTAAAAAAATCATAACAAGGTGTTGGGATTGTTTTCTAATGTTTTAATATTTGTTAAGGTGGTCATATAACTTCTTATTTTTAGTCCTTGGATATATTATAATGATTGATTTTTGGACATTAAACAAATTTGTGGAGTCTAACTCATTTGGTCTCTTTATATATTGTTGTATTTAGTTTGCTAGTAGTTTTTTCATTTGAAAAGTTTCGTGTGCATGTTCATAACATGCATTAATCTATAGTTTTCCTTTATTGTGAATTCATTCTATTGGAGCCTTTAGGGAAGCAAAATGCCATGGCAGATTGCTTGGAGGTATAGCAAAGCTCATACCTCATTGCACCCAAAAGAAAGAAAGAAAGAAAGAAAGAAAGAAAGAAAGAAAGAAAGAAAGAAAGAACTTTCCAGAGTTCCAATACATTCCCTTTAGAGGTGATATTTCTGGGGGCCTAAATGCCTTCAAGTAGGATCTCCCTCCTAAAGGTTACACCATCTTCCATTAGTGCCACAGGCTGTTGACCAAGCGGTTAGCACATGGGTCTTTGGGGGGCACTTAAGTCCAAGCCATAATGCCCAACTAAATCTAGTGTTATTATTGATACATTCAAATTAAAAGCATTCATTTTACTTTCATTTTCTACATGTCTCTTATATGTTTTTGTTCCTTTTTTCCTCTCCATTTCTTTCTTTTCCTGGTAAGTGAATATTTTCTACTGTAGCAGGTCAATGCCTTTAATTATTTTTGAGTTATTTTTAGTGGTTTCTTCCAAAATGTACTTATACATCTTAACATATGAAAATTAAACTCATTTGAAAATAACTTAATTCTGGTGATATATAACTTTAATTATTTTTCTCATTTTTAAATTCTTGTTGCAATACATAATATATTTTTTAATGTTACAAATCCAAAAGTGTGTTTTAAAAATTACTTTATCCTCCCTATTTTCTTAGCCCATTATAAATTTGTTCCAATTATTTTCTTTATACTGTTATTTGCAAATACATTACACCTATACTTATTACATTTTCATTTGTCGTAGAATAAATAGTACTATACACACACACACATATGCAGCATACAAAATTGTATAAAATTGCTTTTAATGTCAGTTAGCAAAATAAAGGAAAAACATACAACTACAGTGATTGTACAATTTATTAACTGTGTCCAGTGCAGCTCTCATTCTTTTGGAATGAAAGATGGTGGAGGATAAAACATAAAGGTGAGGCATTAAATAGAAAGCTGAGGTCAGGTGGAGCCCTCTCTCCAGATGGGAGAAAGAAACTTCTCAAGGACCACAACACATTTATTTATATGCTCAGCAGGTTGATGTCATGTGACACTCCTTTGCAGAGCAACCTGTTTGCTTGGATCACTTCAGGCTCTCCATGTCGTCCAAGCTGGAACAACTTGTTCATATTGCTAGTGTGGGTCGATTACTGGTTTCAGCCACTCCCCACATTTATAGTGTTTTACAATTTTACTGGTGTTCTTTGTTTATGTGGTTTTACAATATTCTCTGATGTCATTTGTCTAAAGAATTTCTTTTAGTATTCTTAGATGAGTCTGCTAGAACAATCTTTGCCAGGTTTTCTTATCTGGAAATTCTTTTCTCCATTTGTTAGAATATGCATCTGTTGGTTATAAGAATCTTGGCTAACAGTATTCTACTTTGAAAACTTTGCAGGTGTTACCTCACTGTCATGTAGCTTCTATAGTTTTGACTGAGAAACCAACTGTTAGTCTTACCGGTACTACCTTGTAAGTGCTACATCCTCTCTTACCACTTTCAGGGGTTGCCTCATTTTTCATTTTCAGAAGTTTTTTATGATGTGTATGTTTGTGGGTCTCTTTGACCTGGAATTCACTTAAGTTATTGTTTGTCAATGAATTTCAGAAATTTCAATAATTTTATCCTCAATTATCCTCTTTCATGTCTCCTTTCTTATATTCCTGTAATGAGGATGTTGATACACTTATTATTCAATATTTTTTCCAAGGTTATCTTCAGTTTTTTTCATTGTTTTTCCTCATTTGTTTGATTGCATGATTTATACCAGACTATTTACAAGTTCAATGGTTTTTTCTTAATCCAGTTCAAATCTAATATTGTACTCTTCTAATGAACTTTTAATCTCAACTCTAGTATTTTTCTGCTTCAGAATTGCATTGACTATCTTACACATTTTTTTGATAACTTGTTCTGACCCAAGGAGTATTCATCTAGCATTCTTATTGTTCATTTCTCTCCTGAAATCATCCTGGCCTACAGTGGAGGCTGTATATTAGATCCTGAAGCCACTTCTAATAGTGTTCACCACAACTTTCATGCATCTTGAGAACACCCTTAGTCTCAAACTGCCTTGCCCTCAATTGGAAATGAAATATCAGTTCCTTTAGAAAGATTTGAGAACCATGTGTTTTACGGTCTGCTTCTCTTCACAGGAGAAATCTCTGAGCTAAGGTTCTGGAGTGGAGAGTGGGAGAAATAATAGCAGGATTCTCTCAGACTGATAATGTTCTAGCAACTGAGAACTTGGTGAAGGGAGGAGATTTCACCCCTTAGGTCACTCAGCTTGTCTCTTTTAGTGTAGATTAATCACCAGCTCAAGAGCAGGGACTTGGAATTCTCCGTTCTACCAGTAGGGATTGATAGGGAAAGAGAACACCTACTTTTACTGTATTTGCCCAAGACTTCTCTGGTCAACAAACACTTGAGGGCAGAATGATAAACACTGAAACCCAATTTCTCCAAAGGTAGAATAACCTTTAGCTGGAGGAGGGGAGGAAAAGAAACCATGAATTCTGGTCTCTATCTGTTGGAGTACACATGGCTGTAGCTTGCTGATCTGGCAAGATAAAGAAAGCATTTCGGTTCCTGTATTAGAGATACTTGCATTTATTACTAGATTTTCAGATATTTTTTGTATTGATGTTTATTGATTTTTCTCTCTGCCCTTATGACAATTTCCAGGGGCTTTAGTTAATGGAAAAATAATTTCTAACAGTTTCAACAGGAAGTGAATCAAAGTAAGTTCATTTGTGATCATGGCAGAAGTTGATTTATACAGATTTGTTTCATAATCTATATCAGACTATATAGGTCTTAGACCATAGGTCTAAGAACTTCAAGTGCAAAATCCATGTCCTCCTCATCTTCAGACCTTACGGGCTAGGATAGTTTTTGTCTCTGTCATACATTAGATATTTAAATAGTGTTGAGTCACAAGTTTAGAATCTTAAATATGTCTTTAACTAGTTTTGAAGTTTTCAAATGGTTATATATTTGCTACTTATTTTATTTCCACTTACAAAGGAACATGTAAGAATCAAAAATGTAAAGTGATTTATCTACTAATGTACAGAAAGCCAGTGACTTTTCCAAAAGAAAGCTGACATACTTATGCCTTTTTGTTATCAACTTCTCCATTTATCCTTAAGATAAATGATGAGTCAAAAAAATTTGTCTCTTAAACAGCAGGAATTTTCTGTACTGGATAATTTGAGCTCCCCAATTCCCAAACCTATAAGAGAGACATTCTCTATGACTCTCAGAGGAGCTGCTACTCAGATGAAGTTGGACAATCACTAAAAGAGAAAGCAAGAATTCCAGTCTTTTCTTTCCTATTTTTGATAAGGCTAAGAGTTTATCAATTAGTTTCAATTGCATTAACTTCTTTTCTGATTTTTATTATTTCCTCTAACATGCTAGCTTTCGGCTTGAGTTCTTTTTCTATGAGTTTTTGGTTCAACATTAGGTCGTTTATTTGAGCTTTTTCTGTTTTCTGATGAGAAAATTCAATGCTATGAATTTTTCTCTTAGAACTGATTTCATTGCATCCTGTAAGTTCTAGTATCTTGTATCAGCTTTATTGCTTAATTATAGATAATGTTGAATTTCTTATGTGATCTATTGATCATTCAGGAGGGTGTAATTTAATTTCCATATGTTTATGGAGTTTTTGGTTTCTTTAGATAATAATTTCTAATTTCATTGCACCATGGTCAGATCATATGCGTGGGATAATTTTAATTCCTTTGCATTTGTTTGAGCATATTCTTTGGGCTAGTGTGTGATCTACTTTGGAGAATGTCCTAATTTGCTGATTTGAATGTGCATTTTGATGTTGTGAGGTAAAAAACTCTGTAGATTTCTACTAAGTGCATTGGTTCACAGATGTGGTTTAGTTCTGTCATTTCCTTACAATTTTTTTGTCCAGTTGATATGTCTATTTGTTATAGAGTGCTATTAAACTTCCCCACTACAATTGTGTTAATGCTTATTTGATTTGGGTTATTATCAAGATATCAACCAATGACAAATACTGGAGGAGCGGTGGAGAAAATGGAACCTTTCTGTGCCATTGGTGGAAGTGAAGACTGCTGCAACTACTGTGGAAATCAGTGTGGAGGTTCCTCAAAAAAGTAGGACTAGAGGATCAATTTAACCCAGCTATTCCTCGTCTTGATATTTTCCCACAGAAATTAAAAACATTATACCACTGCAATATATGCACACTCATGCTTATAGTGGCATAGTTTGTAATAGATAAATCTTGGAAACAACCCAAAGGTCCCATAAACCAAAGGTTGGATAAAAAAGATGCATTTTTTAATATGGTGGAGTAGTACTCTGTCATAAAAGGATAAACTTGAGATATTTATTGCTAAATGGATGGACTTTGAGACCATATTGTGTAAATATTATACTAACTCACTGGTATAAGAAGTTGAAAAGGTAAATAAGAACCAAATTGCACAAAAGAAATTGTTTAAGAGGATAGGGGAACTAGGTGGGGCAGGGGAAAGGAAAGGAAAAGAAAAATAGAGAGAAGAAGGATAAGATGGAAACAAAGCCTTGTAAATAAGGAGGGGAAGATGGATTGAAGGGAGAGGAAGGGATTGGGGGAAAAAAACAATCGAGATATATCATGTGCAGGTGCAAATTCCCTATGATGAATATGATCATTATGTATATCTAAATTGTACCAATAAAATTAATAATAATAAAAAATAAAAAAGAAAGTAGCTTTTATTTAAAGTGTTTGCTAACCTGAGTGTCTTTTATCTGACCTTGAACATATTTCAAAAATTTCCCTTTGTCTCTACTGATTAAAAACAGATTAGAGAATCTAAGCAGAAGGGATTGCAATCAGGAGTCCCTCTGAATCCAGGGACAATGATGAGAGTATTAGTTGACAGAGACAATCTAGGTAACAGCTTATTTTGGCCCAAACTCACTGTCTACAAGTGAAGTGAGTAGACAGATGGCTATTTGAAATTGAGCAAAAAATTTGCAGATGTTCAGAGCCCACAGCTGTACTTGGACATGTGAGAAAATAAAACAACAAGCATGATTATTACACCTGCGCTTATTTTTACAATGGGCAATTAACTTTTGAGCATTATCCTATTTCCAAGCTGTAGTGTACACTCTGTCAGCTTAAGCACTAAAACCATGATTTTATCAAGTTTTCCATGTGTTCAGATTATAGCTATTTCATCTTCCTCTGAATTTTGGCTTTAAATCTTGAATTTGAAACTTAAAAATCTGAGACTGCTTTGTAGTATCATATTTTTCTATCTTGTGAGATTTTTAAGGTCTCTATGGATAGAATTCATACTGAGTTAAAACTTTGATCTATTTATCCTGATGTTTTTAAAATATGATGATAGCTATGCAATAAACATTTATATCATGTTTTTGACAACATAAAGTAAATGGAATATATATTTCATTTAAATTGCAGTAACAAATCAACTGATTCCTCTAGATACAAGTTTACATAAAGGCAAACTAGCAAGAGAATGAGTCTTTAATGCACAACTATTTCTAGATCACGGTAAGTACTCTCCTAGCCTTATGTGAATTCAAGCAGCCACTTGCTGCAATGAATGTTTCTGACTCATTCATATAAGTTTGATTTATGTGGACTATAAAAAATAGATATCAATATATTTAGAGTCATATATGAGAAGAAAAAATACATTTTGGACTTGTGAAATAAATTTAGTTTGAGCCATATCATTTATATAGTATAAATAAAACCATTATACACTATGTAAAGCAACAGTCTACAAAGTTATGTCACTTCAACTGACACTACCACAGCCTGACCTTCAATAATGAAACTCCATAGATTAATGATCAAGTCGATATTATTATGAAGTTATTAAATCCAAATTGCATTCTCACAACTCATATATTTTGTACAGAAAACTGTTTACACTGGTGGATGTGAGTTTTGAAGTTAATATAATGTTGTGGTTGATCTGGTGTCTGATGTTTTTGCAATGACATGTCCTTCAAATGAATTCCACTAGTAGAAGGCTAGACAAAGATGAACATTATCTTTCAGTGTTTATACAGACGAAAAGGTTATTTTTGGTGGTTCTAGGGAGGTTTATGTTTGTCTGTCACTCACAATTTCAATAGCTCTACAATCTTCTTTGAAACTTGAAGAAAATCAGTGTGCCTCTTCCTCAGAAAAGATGTGAGTGTTCTTTGGATCCTCTCTCCTTTTGGACAAAAGACCCTTCAGAGGTTTAGTAATGGGAATACTGGAGACTATATTTTTTTCTTAGAGGCTGCAAGTGAATTAGTTTAATATAATGATTAAAAAGGATAAGGTATTCTCCTGGAATTAGGCTTAACTATCATGATACCATCCCAAAGACCTCACACAAGAGAAGAAAATGTGATGATGTTGAATTTCAGTTCACTAATTTCTTGGAAAATGGTTAATTTCTACTCTGGTCCAGATTTCGTTATTGTGATAGCTAGGAACAGCCCTAAAACAAACAAATAAGCAATGAGCCATTGCTTTTATATTAATCACCTGGGAAATTAGTTGCAAATATTTTCTCCATCGTATTAAAATTATAGATGGTAAATTTAAGCTGGCAATGAATCAGAAGTTGCTTAGTCAGCATTATTGCTGCAACGTCAAGAGAACCACCAGAATTCCCATCTATATCTGTCAGTTTTCACTCCCCTTCCCTTTACTTTAGTGTATGGTAAGCCAGGATACATGATGAATAAAGGATATGAACACAATGTGGATAATTTTGTCAACAATGTGAATATTTGGGATTTTGCTATAGTTTTAAAATAATAACTTTGTCTGCTACAATTTCATGGATTCTGGAAGATTCTAGACTCCTGGCTCTGAGACAGGATATTGGTACTTGTGGCACAGCGAGAAGCATGGAAATCAGCATGATTGCATCGGTTGTGGGCCTTAAGTTATGCAGAGATGTGATGATGGGCTCTAGAAAGTTACCTTCACGTTATAGAGAATTGAATTACAGTAAAGAAACTTGAAGTCTAGGGAACGCGACTCTTATAACAGGAATCAGGTGTGGCTGTCTTTATCCTAGAAGATCTTATCTTTCTAATGGCAACAGTGTGCATATTACTAGTCTTGTGCTCTGGAGAGCGATCCTGTCCATGCATCACAAGGGCACTCCTTACATACAACTATCCTTCAAATGTAGTCCAAATAAAGAACAACCAGTGCTTCTGTTTGCTAGATGTGCAAAACACAGAGAACTGTCTCCCAGTAAGTTATAGAGCCAATTTGTGGTAATCATAGGTTACACTATGTGTTCAGAGACTGAAAGTTTTACTGTTGTGTTTTAAATCCGATTTTGAAAACTAAAAGCAGATTGAAATAGTGTGAGTTTAACAAGACTCAGGACTAGACTTGAAGATTTTCATATTAACAGCCTTTCTTGGTGCTTATTACAAGGGACAGAGAATAAGAGTATGGGAGAGAAACTCATTGACAGCATTATATAATATTTAATCAAGTAATCACAGAAATATTTTACTATGTTGTCTGCTAGGACAATAAGTAGAATATTTTTTAATTACTAGAAACACATATACTTAGGCAAAAATGGTCAACATAATTACAAACTTTTCCCTAACTGTAGAAATGTTATAAACATTAATAAAATGTTTGTAAGAATTATTACTAAAATAAATATCCATTAATTTTACAGCAAGAGTTGGATCTATCTACAGTAGTAACAAATCTTAAAAGAGAAGAGAATGGAGAAAAAGCTGTAAGATTTAGTGTTTTGGTAGCAGGGAAAAGACAAGTCAAATATCGCTTAACATAGAAATAGGTTTCTTTTTCTTAGAGAGATTTTGGGTCATTTAACTCATTATGCTTTTATACTTAGATTTTTATTACATTAATTTTGAAAATTAAACTTCACATTGAGATACAGATGTATATGCTATTGTAAAAAATACATATATAGAGAGAAATCTAGTTCCCTATAAAGTAGCTTCTTGAAAAAGCATATTTCAATACCATGGCCAGGACTTTGACATGAACTCAGTCAAGACACAGAGCACTTCCATAGTTGCGAGGATCCTTCTTGTTATCATTTTATAATCTCAGTCACCTCCTCCCTCCCTCCCTCCCACATCCACCTCAATTCTTGGCAAGGACTAGTGCAATCTCAGTTTCTACAGAGTCTTTTTCCATATAGATGGAAAAGTACTGTGTGTCATTTTGGGGAACTGGATTTTTTCATTCAGCATTGTATTTTGATGTCCATCCACGTTATTGTGGTAATAGTCTGTGATTTGCCTGTATCACAGTATCTTTATTCCTCTACTGGAAGACACCTGAACTTTTTCTAATATTTAGCTATTACAAATTAAATTGCTGTGGACATTTGTGAACAGATTTTTGTGTGAACATGAGTTTTCTATTTCTCTAAAAGTCGAAGAGTACAACGGCTGGGGCATATGGTACAACATGTTTAGTACTTCAAGTAATTTCTAAACTAACTTTCAAAGTGACTCTAAAGTTTACATTCCCACTAGCAATATATGAGTGAACATGTTTATTTATATCTTTGTAATCATTTGCCCATAAGGTATTAGTATAGATATATAATTTTTTCTTTATAATTTTAATTCACATTTTTCTACTAGCTAAAATTTGATTACCTTTTTTGTAATGTACTTGCCAGATCCTCTCTGATGAAACATCTATGTATTTTGGCCACATTCTAATTTTACTTTATAAAACTATTGATTTCGAGAGTTGGTAGACATTTGTCCTCTGTAAGATAGATAATTTACAAATGTTTTCTATTTCACAGTCTTTCACTGAGCAATACTTTTTAATTTTGATAACTACCAACTCATCCATTTTACATTCTAGGAGTCATGGAGTTTTACCTTCTATGAATCATGTTTTGGTGTCAAGTCTAAGAATTCTTTCCTTAGATCTAGGTGAGGACTATTCTTATTTTTTTCCTAAGAGGTTAATGATTGTATGTATTACATTTAATTTATGGTTCATTTGAAGTTAATTTCCACAGACTGCGTAAGACTAAAGGTAAATTAGTTTCATAAAATTAACTGAAAACGTCTATGCCATATTTTATGCAGAGAATGTAGAAAGAGTGGGTTAAATTTTCTTTGAACATTTGGTAGAATTCTCCTTTAGAATCATTTGTGCCTGGAGATGCCTTTGTGGGGAAGATTTTAAGCTTATTATTAAATTTTACTAGTACTTACTGGGATATGTAAATTACCTTTTCCATTTTAGATTAGTTAGTTTCATTTGTGTTTTGTTTTCCATCTCTGTTGATTTTGTGGCTAGTTGAAACACCAAATTTTGAGAAAGCATCAAAGTGTATAATGGTAGCTGTGATATGACTAAACAGTCTTTCCTTTACATATGTTGCTCTATTATTACAGGTTTGTACTTCTAAAAATGCAATGTTTTCTTGAATAATTGATCCTTTTATCCAAACAGAATGACATTCTCTGTACCTGATAGTTATTTTTGCTTCAAAATCTTCTTTGAAATAGAGTTACAGTTGCTTTCTTTTGATTAAGGCTCGTGTGATATACAATTTTTGTTCTTCATTTTCAATGGAAACAAGGCTATATTTGTAACAAATTTATTGTAGACATGATCTTGTCTTTTAAACTAGTCTTTGGATTGTAAGTGAGATATTTAGAATACTTCATTAATGCACATTTTATTTTTGTTTTCTAATTTCTTTTGCATTTGTTAAGCTTTTGAAGAATTCTATTTTGATTTATTGTTAATGTTCTTGAATGAATCTCTTCATATTTATGTTGCCCTTGGCATTATCCACATTATATTTTATAGAGAGAACAGTCTACTGGTATCAGCACTGTTCTTCCTTCTTTCCTGATATTAGGAAGTTCCTTATTTTATCTTTCCTTCCATTTTAGAGAATATCATTTAGCTATTCTTTTAGAGACATCTATTAACAAGTCTTCCCTAGTCTTATTTGAGATTTCCTAATTCCCTCTTCATTTCTGGAATATTTTCACAGGGTAAAGGATATTGGCTTGAGAATTTATTTCCTATATGACATGAAAAACAAAGAAAAACTGCCATTTTTCTTTGTTTGCATGTCTTCAGATGAGAAATCTACTGTCACTCAAACTGTTTTACTTTATAAGTAATATGACATTTCTCTGCCACTGTTTTTTTATTTTTTTCCTCTTGGTTTTCAGAAGTTTAACTCTGATGCCATACTCAAATACTGGAGGTTTGCTTTGTTTATCCTTTTGGGATTTATTCATCTTATTGAGTCTTAGGTTATGTCTTTTACCAAATTTATACTTTGCAGTCTTATTTTTTCAAGTAACTTCTCAGTCTCTTTTCTCTTCTTTAGGTCTTTAATGACTAAAAGTTGCATTATGATCCCATGTGACCCTGAAGATATGGTATTTTTAGACTGCTTTGTCTCTGTCCATATTTGATAATTTTTATATTTCTATCTTCCAGCTCATGGATTCTTTCCTCTGCCTTCTGTATTCCGCTTTTCAGATGGTGCATTAAACTATTTATTTGTTCATTATATTTTTATGTCTGTACTTTCCATTTGTGACTTTTTATATTTTATACATATTTCCTGAGATTTTATATTTCATTTTTTTTAGCTGTCACATATTGTATGGTCTTCAACTGGAGGAATCAATTACGTCTAAAATTTTTCTGTCTTGCTAGTCAGCCTCTTTCTTGGTCCTTTGGCAAAGAGAGAGTAGACATTTGATTTGTAAGCATTTTTTTCACTAAGTTTGAGATATATGAAGCCAAAGAAAATACAAAGACTCATCTTCATGTCACAAAAACCAAAACAAAACACCAAAAAAGAAAAAACCAAAATTCCAAGCCCATTAAACCATATTATTCTATCTTTTAGGGTTACAGTTTGTTTTTTATTTAATTTTCTATGCTCCTTTTTGTACTCACTGAGACATAGGAAAAAGTATGTGCAATCCATCATCTTAGAAGCAGAAATCTAAATAATCTATATTTTAGGAAGTAAACAGGTACATTGATAGGTAAAAACAATTTTTTTTTTCACAGTGACTGGATAATCAAATGGCTCATTCCTTTAGTACCATGAGGTTTGAAAAATATTACCCTGTAGGAAACCAATAGAAAAATTCAAATGAGTAAAAATAAAAACACAATAAACATTTTGAAACCTTAGAGAAATGATACATAAATTTGAGCAAAAAAATCTGTTGTCTAGAAATTTAAGCTAAAATTATTTACAAACATTTAAGTTTTCAAATTTTTAAAAGTTTTGGCCCGTCATTTAAAAACAATTAAAATTCCTGGACTTACGTGTTATGAAAGTGTGCTGTACATGATATGTAAATTAAGAAATGTTATGGGAGTATCAGTATTATAACCATATCAACAAATTAAAATGTAATAAATTTGAGGCTTAGTAATCATTTACATTTAAATATATTTATTCAAATGTAATATATATATATTAAACTAAATTTTCAACAGAAGTTTTTCTTAATTCTTCCATTTTTTTCAAGGCTTACATTAAGGTTACATTTAATCTTCAAAAATAATTATCATTTTCAATTAAATTTTTAGATAAATATTTTTCTTAAACGTGACAAAGTATTATCTCATTATCTAACAACACAATTATTAGACAAATTAAAGGTCTACGCAGTTTTCTTTTCTGTTTCTTCTAAAAATCATAGGTTGGTATTTTCAATTTTAGCATTTTGCTTGAAGGAGAATTAGTTCTCAGCTACCAACACCACGTATTGTGGTTTCTCTTCTAGATCTTTATCTTCCTTGTGTTATCTTACAGATTTATTAGACCGCAACTACAATGCATAACTTTCTAATTTTGCAATCTCTGACTCTCTTTATGACACCATTTCTTTTGTACTCTCGCTGTTTCTTACTTGATTTGATCTTTTCTCTCGGATATACTACAGGGAGCTCAAATAAAACATGTCCCAAATTGATCGCGCTAGCTCTTCCCACTTACACTACGCTTCCTTGTTTAGTTTTCTTTTTTCATAAATGGTGCTATATTTTTTCTCTCTAGATCTGAAATATTCAGGGACATTTCTTGCATCTCCATCTTGCATTTAAGTCCTCAGAATTTTGTAACATCATGTGTCATGCATCTTGAATCTAGTATTTTTTTCAATAATGTTCTCCTTACTTTTCCTTGGAGAGAGTTTCTGACATATATTTGAATATCGGTCTCTTTCTGCATAGGTCCGTTTTTCATTTGAGTTGCAATCCTGAGTTACTAATCTATCTTATCCTCAGTGATAGCAAGCATCCACACTTATTGTTCTGCTAAAACCATTTCTGAATCTACTGTGATCACAAGGTAAGATTTTATTGTCATTGATGTTCTACTCAGTTATGTCTCTGATCACTCTTTGCACCATAAGTCATCCTCTAATTTTAATGAATTTTGGACTATCTTTCACATATGTGTTCTCTGTGATTAAGCCTTTGCACAAGTTTTTCTGGAATTCCTTCCCCTTCTAAAGAGGTTCTTACCCTTTAAAATCCAACTAAAATCCACTGTGAAGACTTCATTATTTATAAGTCGAGACTCCAACTGAATTTTTCTAATTTTCCTTGCACAATTTGTGGTGCCACATTGGTTCTTCAATTACATCATAAATTTATTCAGTGCTGACATGGATATGAGGACATGGACATAGACAGTGGACAGTGGACAGTGGACATGGATATGAGGTACCAAGTGCGCACAGTATTATCTATGACAGGCTAAAGGGGTTTGGATTTACTAGGGCCAGTTGGAGCCAGTGGGTCTTTTTCAACCAACAAATGAGTAATTTGGAGGCGGGAGGAGATTGCTGCTATTATTTATATTAATTTATAGCTTAGTGAGTGTTTTGATTACTATTAACTACCACTGTTTATCTTTCACCTAGTAAAAAAGGACTAGTAAACTTCATCTGGTAAAAAATGGACCAGTAAACTTGTTTTTCATTGATACAGGTTTTTGACTGAATGAAACAGGTGGCAAAGCTGAGTGATTTCAATGTAGTTATACGGCCAGCACTTTTCTCACTTGGCCCGGCCTCTTAAAAAGCCATGCATACTATGGAGATCAGACTTCCTCTGCTCCTTGCTGAATACCAGCAATTAAGAAACTTCTCATTTGATTCTTCTGACTTTCTAATTTCCCTCTTGTCAGGCTATGTTCTTTTCTGTCTGGCTTTTCTCCTTTACATGAACTGAATAACTTTTAGTTTTATCTTTGTCTTTGCCGCAATGTCTGTCAGACTGATGACTCTATAGCAAACTTCTGATTTTGTAGGACTGCACAAACCTCTTCTATATATTGCCTTATAGAGAGCTCAAAGGTGGAGGTACCTAAAAATAGTCATTAAAGATTGCATGGTTAGACTTAGGAACAAGGTAAAAACTGGAAAATAGAGTATCCAAGCATAATGTGTATATTAACATGAGGATGGTTGAAATGTAACTCCTTAGTAACACGTGAGTTCATGATATGGTTTTCTATGATTTCTGCTTGGATTCTAACAAATTATAACATTTTCAATTATAACCTGAGTTTATTTTTTAATAAAATAAGCAATAGTCTATCCTAGAAGAACAGTAACTAGTAGGACTCTGAGATAACACTTTTGTATGCTACATTTAAGAAATGCGATGTCTAAGGGAATAAACTGCTTAAACATTGGGGCCTTTCTTAGATGCAAGCGCCATACATATAAAACTCTGAGCTGTCTTCTGGTGCTGCCTGGATCTCTGATCCTCAGTCGAAGCCTGTCTTCGCCTAAGCAGAGTAGGATGGAGATTGGCTGACCTAAGGCACTCTCCCAAGACCCTCTTAAATTTGTAGCCCAGTTTTGGTCTTTGTTATCTTTCTATTCAGCTGAAATCACTGATGATCACATCACTGCTTCACACTAGATGGTTTTATTACTTACATTCCATTCTTCTACTGATATTGGGCATTTTTGCTACTGCAGCATAAATACCTACAACCAGGATCTTGACATATTCCTTGGAACTTGATTATGTTATGTGTTATTCTTCAACTCCTGCTGTGAACTGTCTAGTGCTTGTGCCTTTTACCATTTTTTTTTGTTTTAATTCTATAACAGGTCTGAGCTATAAATATCTTCTCCTACAATATATCTGGTCATTTTCCTCTATTTTCTCTGTTTTTTGAATAATTCGTTTCTATAAACTTTATGAATTTTATCTCATATGAAGTCCTCAGCAGGATCCTCTTTGTTCATCTTTAGGATTATATCAATGAAGTATTTTGATCAGAATGAAGTATTTTAAGTATTTTAATCACCAAGAGTGATCACAATTCATTTAGATGTGAAAAGCTTACACATGTTTGAACAATCTTGACAGTGACTTGATTTATTCTAACCTAAGACTGTAGCAGGAGAATTAAAATGAAGTATATGAATCCTATATATATCTAATAAAGAAATTTTGGAATTGGATTAAATGTATGAGATTCAGATTGAGGCTGATTGTCTTTTAGATTTCTGGCTTAATTATTTTATTAGATGCTAAATTTCTTATTCTGCAACCATATGCATAGTGTTTATCAATATTTCTTCAAACCCTTCAGGATAAAGTAAGATTCTTAATTAATTTCTTAAAAATGTTTCAAAATCTACATCTTAATCTCATCAGTGATCTTCCATGCATTAAGGTCTTTTCATTCAAACCACTGCTAAAGACTTGCAGTTCCTGTAGAATCTGACCGCTTGGAAAATCTTGGTTTTCATCTCCCTCATTAGGCTACATCATCCACTCATTATCTTTCTGCATAGAATAACTTCATTCTTTCTTAGCCATGAATTGGGTGTTTGAAGCATACTTTGCATATATCTCTGCCTTCTCTCTCCATGACTATAAAGTAGTATTTTATTGGTTTGAGCTTCATTCAGCCTTCAAGTTCCTTATGGTCAGAGAACAGATACTTTTTGTGTTTGTATCACTAGCACTGAGAAATTAGTGGATGTTAAGTATAGTACTTACCTGAATAAGTGAGCAAGTGAGTGACAAATAAGTATTTCTAATCAGAAGGATAAAGAAAGATTTCATAGAATTATTATATTGTTTTGAATGAGCCTTCTGGTTCCTAAAGTAGGCATAGGATTTATACAGGTACAGATACTATCACAGATCAAATAATAAATGCATCTGACCTGAATTCCAGACAGAAAATATTGTAAATGAGAATACAGGAATTCCAAGTGTGCAGAACACCTTGTATGGTAATAGCTAAGGAGCAATGTGATGCAGGATCTAGCTAACTGTGGGAAGTCTATTTTAGCTAAAGCTCAGGAGAATTAAAGGGAGCAGTAGAAAACTAAAGGATAAGTACTTACAGTGAGCTCTGCATTTCAGTTTTGAATGTTTTGAATGGCGGGGTTATGGCTCAATCAAAATTGTTTTTGCATGTATGAAGCCCAGGTTTAAACATTAGCCACACACACACACACACACACACGCATGTGTGCACGTGCACATATAAAACTGGTCTTAAGATTTAAATTCCTACTTGATAAGATTCAACAGTATTAGAATACAACAGAAATTGTAAAGCCACATGTTTACAAAGACAAATAAGTCTTTGGTTCTTTACCTGCATCCTCCAGAAAACAAAATACTTAATGTTTTCCTTATTCCTAAGGAGACCTTTTAGGTTAATTATTTATTCTCACATGAAGCATATTAGAGAAGAAGGAAGACTAAGACAAGTGGTAACGACGTGTAATGATGAATCAGAATGAAGTGTCAGGTTTTCAACTAGTTTAAAATATGATCTGGCCTACTTGTGTAATCACTTGCTTTTAAAATTTTCCCAAAGTATAAATTGACCATAAGAAAGTATACAGAAAATTGCAAACAATTCTGACAACCTAAGAGAGCAGAACTATTTAGTTACTTAATATTGGTATTGTTAAACTATTCGATTACACGTACTATGTAACCCTGCATTTCAGTTTGTAGAATTAGGACCTTCTTGAAAACTTGGATCTGAGCTGGCATTATCCATGAGATGATTGTGAGTGAATTCACCTCATTTGTGGTTTCTCCACAGTTTGACTTTACTCTTCCATGTCATTGGAAATAATAGACTCTCTTGCCTCCCCTTATTTCCAAATACATCGAACAATCACAAGAAACATTCTCTCTTCATTGGCAACAATATTGCATGGACTTAAGTTTTTTTCAATTTTTTTAGGCTCTTAGGTCTTCAGCTCATCACAGAGGTGCAAGGAGTCTCCTCTGTCTTTTATGTTGCACAAAACAACTTCCCTCTAGTAGAAAACAGGAAGGGTGTAGGGAAGACTAGTGTCATGTAATTATTTGAGAACTGTCTGAAAAAAGTCAAAACAGCAAAACAAACCAGAATCCAACTAATTTTGCTTTCTATTACAACCGGAGGATTTCTTTTTAAAAAGATTAAAGTATTACTGAGCTCAGGAAATATACCTATTTTTAGGGAAATTTCTAAATAAATATTTGTGAACTGATCTCTCCTTTCAATCAAAATTTGTAATTATTAAGATTGCTACTAGATACTGACTGTAAGAATCAGTGCAGAAAGTTTTACTAATGATTTCAAACAGTGGATCATTTAAAGTTTATTCTGGCTTCCTGTGCCAGTATAGTTAGTATAGTTAAACTTCCAGTTTAGTTAGTTATAATCACATCCATGGATTTATCTCTGTAGAACAAAGAAAGACTAATTTTGAAAAAAGTACAATAAAGAAAAATAGACATTGCTTTGTGGGTTTTTTCTAAACTTTTTTTTATCTAAATGATTGAGCTATAGTAGGAAAAGTTTGAAGAGAGGAGAGCTAGGCAATTTCAATGTTTTTATTAAAATTATTGAACCATTATGTAGATAGAAAAGAAATTCAGTGCTGTACCATTCTTTTTCCACACTCTAGTTGGAACCCAGGGAACATTTTAGAGAGGGGGTAATTTTTTAAAAATGATAAATAGTCGAGATTGTTGGCAGCAGGTTAAATAGAGCAGCCTAGGTTGCCATAAACTTGGGGGACATGAGGGTGATGGTGAATCTATAAGGCAGAGTGTTTTCATGCCTGGCCATTAGTTCCAAAGGAAAATAAAGATTTTGTTAAAGTGTCATGTTATTAAATATTTTTTAGAAGTTAGGCTCATCTGGAAACCCATTATATCCACCAAAGCCCATAAGTTATCAAATACATCATCCATGCTATTAAAGATGCACATAACACAGAGATGCGTATATTTCTGGGCACTGCTTATGTTGAGACAGTTTGGAATCAGCTACAAGCCACTTTAATGGGACTGTTTTCTGAGGGAAATCAGTCCCAGTAAGTCACCCCATTTCTCTTCAGTCTTTCCATGTTTTATGTAGAATTTTAACCATATTTGATAGGAAGAGAGAATGTCTAGGTCAAAAATACTCAGCAATGTTGTTGCCCACAGCTGCAGATATGTGGAAACAATGGCTCTTCAGTGACTGTGTCAGTCACTGTGATTTGTTATCAGCTTGTTACAGAGTTAAGTTATATAGATAGTGTGACAAGACATTTCAAAATGTCAATGTGTGCTTATGCATTTGTGTCAAGAACATAAAGAGGCAATGCTCAAAGCACGGTGTTTTGATCAAGAAGTAGGTAAGCAACCCAATAAAGACTCATCAGGATCTGAAGGTTTATTTTGGCTGAAAAGTGTTGTACAACTGTGTTTGAGTAGCGACCACTTAGAACAAAGAAGAAAGTTTGTGATGACTCCAAGTTTGCAGTTCTAGAAAACTACCTTGTTTCATGTCTCTTTTCATGACCACAAACCAAAAGCTAGATACTAATACTGTCTGTGGAGGGATAAAAGTCTTTCAGTAAACTATTCTCAATATTTTTACTAAAAGTTTTAAGCTACAATGATTTGAAATTACAGTGATAAAATAATTGAGAATAAAAAATAAAATATATTTCAAAACTAATTTGTGTGCTGAACAAGTAACAGTGCTTTGCCATTTAGTGGTCTTCATACACGTGGTGTTGAGACAGACATCAAGTTTCAGAGTTTGCATTAAATTTATTTTATAATGTACTGTGAAAAAATTTATATATGTTTGTGGGGTATGTTGTAATATTTTGATCCATGCATACATTAACATATCTATTTTATCAAATATTTATTTTTTCTTCATGATTAAAACACTCAACATTCTTTCTTGTAGTTTTTAAAAATTTAATTTCATTTAATTTTTTGTTGTTTTTTGAGACAAGTTCTCTCTTTATAGTCCACACTGATCTTGAACTCACTATGTAGCTCATGCTGGCCTCTAACTCATGACAATCCTTCTGTTTCAACTCTCAAGTGCTGTGATTACAGGCATGTACCACTGTACAGGCTAGATTTTTAATACAGAGAGTTTATTATCATTATGTATAATCATTTCACTGAGCGATAGCACATCAGAACTTCTCCTATCTGTCTAAGTATAACTTGGTACACATTGACTAACCTCTCCCCCTCTCTCCTCCCACTCCTTCACCAGTCTCTGATAAGCATCATGATACTCTTAACTTCTGTAGGAGTTCATCTTTTTAACATTCTGCATATGAATGAGATATTGTAGTGTTAATCTTTCTGTATTTAACTTATGTCACTTAACAAAACGATCTCCACTTCTATCCATATTATTTCAAATGGCATTATTTCCTTCTCGTCTATCAGTGAATTCACTAAATATATGTAGCATATTATCTTTATCCATTCATCACTTGATGGACACAAGTTGTTTATATTTTTTGGCTATTGTAATTAATGATGCTATAAACATGGGAGTATAAATGTCCCATTGACATAGTTATTTCATTTCCTCTAAATATGTATCCTATAGCAGAATTGCTGGATCACTTGGTTGTTCTATGGTGTTTTTTATAATGTCTATAGTAATTTACGTTCCTATTAGCAAAGTTCAAGGATTCCTTAGTAGGATTGGTTATCATTAAGTCTTTTTGATAACAGCCATTAGTACAGGAGTGAAAGAACATCTTATTGTAATTTTGATTTGCTTTTCCTTGATGATTAGGGATGTTGATCACTTTTTTTTATATAGTTGGTTGCCAACTGTGTGTGTGCTTTTGAGAAATGCCTACCTAATTCTTTAGCTCATTTTAAAATCTGACTGTTTTATTATTGAGTTTCTGACTTCCTCATATATTCTGGATATCAAATCCATGTCATATGTATAATTGGGAAATATTCTCTCCCTTTGTTGATTATTTCCTTTGCTGTGCAGAAATTTTTTCATTTGATGGAATCCTTGTTGCCTATTTTTTTTTATTTTTGTTGTTTATGTTTTTGAGGATCTTTTTCAAAAAACATCGTTGCTCATTCCATGTTCCGCAGTGTTTCTCTTTTTTTTTTTTTCTGTTTCAGAGTTTCAGATCTTACATATAAGTCCTTAGTCCATTTTGAGCTGATTTTTGTAAGTGGTGAGAGATACGGGTCTAGTCTTATTCTTCTGCATATGAATATTCTTTTAGCAGTGTTTATGACAAAAATGATGTTTTCTTCACATGTGTTCCTACCATCTTTGTTACAATTAGTTGATTACAGAAGTGTAGATTTACTTCTTAATTATTTTATTTAATCTATGTATCTTTTAAAGGCCAGGAGTACTTACTACAGCTTTGTAATATTTTTTGCAGCCAAGTAGTATCGTGTTGTTTTGTTTTGTTTTGTTTTGTTTTGTTGAGATAGGGTGTTGCTATGTAGTCCAGGCTGGCCTTGAACTGGTGCCTCAGCCTTTTGAGTGCTGGGACTTATAGGCATGTGCCACCACATCTGATGAGTAGTATAAAGTACTTTTTCCTCAGTATTTCTTTGACTTTTCTGGGCATTTTTATGGTTCCATAGACATTTTAAGATTGTTTCCTGTAGTACTTTGAGAAATGACATTGATATTTTATAAGGAATTGTATTAAATTTGTAAATCACTTTGAGTTGTACTAATGTAGTAATACTGATTCTCCTAATCTGTGAACATAAGATAGGATTTCATTGTATTTCCCCTCAATTTGCTTCATAAATTTATATGGTTTTCATTGCAGAGATGTTTAGTCTCTTTGTTTAAATTTACTCCTGGAAATTTTATTTTATTTATTTGTAGATATTCTAAGTGGAATTTCTTTCTTGGGTCCTGTTTCACATAATTGGCCATTGGTATATAGCAATGCTACTGAAATTTGTATGTTGATTTTTATATTCTTCAATTTTGCTGATTTGTTTGTTCTAATAGCTGTTTTTGGGTGGTGGGGTCAAAGCTTTTGGAGTTTTCTTTGTGTAACTTTATGTTATCTACAAATGTGATAGCTGGACATGGTGGTGAACATCTGTAATTCCAGCACTCAAGAGGCTGAGGCCGGAAGATCACTGTGAATCTGAGGACAGTCTAAGCTATAAAGTGAGTTCGAGACCAGCCTGAACTGCACAGTGAAACCCTGTCTCAAAAAGGGAACAACAACAACAAAAATACAATGATAATTTGACTTATTTTTCAATTTATGTCCTTTATTTTTTTTTCCTGACTAGGAATTCCAGAATAACTGTTGCTCATTCACTCTATTACTGTGGACTCATTATATATGTATGGCCTTTTCTATGTTGAAGTATGTTACTTCTTTACCTAATTTGCTCTTATTTTTTATCATGAAAGGATGTTTGATTTTAATCATGTCTTTTCTGTATCTATTGAGAGGATAATACAGGGCTGTTCTTCAGTGTGTTGAAGTGGAATGTCATGTTTATCGATTTGTGTATGTTGAACCAAACTTGTATCTCTAATATGTATCCAAATTGATAATAGTAAATGAACTTTTCATTATGCTATTGAATTCAGTTTGACAGTATTTTATCGAGGATTTTTGCATCTATGCTCATTAAGATTATATGCCTGAGGCATATGTGTGTGTACACATGTGTGTGCACTCACATGAGTGTGCCTTTGTTGGGTTTGGTATGCTGGTGAGACTTCACTTGCAGACTAAGTTTGATGAGTTTGGAACAATTTCTTTCTCTCAGTTGTCTGGAATAATTTGAGAAGACTGGTTATCAGTTAATAGTTTGGTGAAATTCACCAGTAAAACCATTTTACATAACACTGAGATGCCGCCAACTCCCAGTTCTGTAATCTGCCTCCCGCTGAGGTAGACTTGTCACCTAACACAGCTGACACCAGCCTTAAGTCATGCTGTTCAGAAAGAAGTCAGACAGTGGGGCTGTTCCGGCAGCTACATCTGGGGGCACTGACCTGGATTAGAGGTCGTTAGGATTTTCCTAGTGTTATTTTTCAATATTCCAGTACTGAATTCCAAGGCAAAGATCTATGTTTGTTATCCTACTTTCCTCTGAGTTTCTGGGGCCCTGCTTCTCTCAATACTGCTGGAAGTTGGGCTAGTGTTGGTGGAGATGGTCCCTTGATCACCAAGGCTGATGCTAAGATGGATTATGTCTGAGTTTACAACCGCTAAAACCTACAGTCATAAGGCTGCACCAGGCCGACACTCTAGCTGACGGTGATGTAGACTGAAAGGGGAATTTGTGTTTCTGGGTCGCAAATTGCTGTCTGGTCCTCCACAGCCCTGACTTGAAGAGAGGTGTGCTGCCTGAGGAGGTTAGAGGCTTTTCATTGACCGTCAGGCTGGACACTAGGCTTGGATCCCACTTGCATCTCACAAACACGCGGTTCTACACGGTTTTGAGTGACGGTGCTCCAGGTCCCCTCCAAAGCTGGCAATGATACAAAGTTAAAATTTGAATTTGGTCCACCGTGCTAAGGGATTCTGCTTGCTGCGGGGACGGGGAACAGATCTAAAGGCTCTGTCTGGCCTGAGTAAAAGGGAAGAAGACTTGTTTTTTACCTGATGTGGAGTCTCTTCATGGTGGTCTGGTGCTGAGCTCCATGCTTACATTTGTGCTCTGCTCCCTACTCTGTGGCCTCCAAGGTTCAGTGAAGGTGTTGGAAGAAATCAGTTGCTTAGATAATGCACTTTGATTTGGTTCAGTTTATTATCACTGGTCTGGGGGAAGAAATTGTGGAGGTCTGTCTAGCACAGTGTTCCATCACAGTAGCTCTGGTATTGGTTTCTAACATAATGCCTGTATTAATTCCTTCCCTGTTTCTAAGTGGAAGGTGCTGTTCATAGTAAGAGGAAGGGTAATATGGGCAGCTTTCCCCCTCTGACTTCCTCTTCAATGAATATTTTGTCCTGCCCTGTCCTGTTCTTGTCCTCTCCTCTTTCTGTCTCTGTCTTTTCTTTCTCTCCTCTCTCTCCCTCTCTGCTCTCTTTTTACTAATGATTGAACTCAAAATCTTCACACTAAGCTAGGTCTCCAGGTCTTTTTTATATTTTTATTTTGTGGCAGAATTTCTCTAAATCATTAAGTCTCCCAGGCTGGGCTCAATCTAGATCTCCTAGCTTTAACTTCCCAGGATGTTGATATTATAGTCACGAGACATCACACCTGACTCATATTTTCTTATTATTTTATTAAAACCAGATATTGTGACTTCTTACTTATACCAGATATTGTGACACTCTCAGCTCATGTGAAACTAGTTTTGTCTATGAATAACTATAATGACCAATGTGTCAGTAGGGGACAATCATCGACCGAGGGGCTTACTCAAACTCCATCTTATTCCACTACCCACTCTTCAATTTTTATAACAGTTGTTTTGTTTAGTTTTGGTTTATGTTCTTTAATTTTGGTTTGTTTGCAGTTCTATCACAAAGTTATGTCATTCATCCTGATCTCTACCAATGTAATTACTATTTTGATACAGACTATAGAAGCTGCTTAGTGTATATTTATTGTCCGATGTTCTATAATTACAACATTTCATATTTGGATAGCAGGCTACAGTTTACAAAGCACTTTAACATATCTTATTTAAGAGTTAGGCCTTAGCTCTACCACCAATACGCTTTTCAAAATGTGTTCTTAAAGCCTCATTATTTTTATGTTACGCATAAACCCTGTATATTACATACAAGCAATTCTCAGGCAGAGATAGATGGACAAATAACTAGGGAATATATTTTATGCTTTGCATTCTCATTCAAAATTTCTTAGCAGTGTATTTTCTTTCAGAAAATTATTCAGAAGCATTGTTTTCAGGTTTAGTTTCACTGATAATCTATAACTCTGATGAAACCAGTCACCACATGGATTACAAACATGAATTGACCTTCTCGACTTCAGAGAGATTAAAATTCATATGCTCTCTTAAGTCCTTTCCAGTTAGCATTCTCAGCAGGCAATGTGAGTTTTTTTGTATGTTGCTTTTGGTTTGTTTTTGTTTTAAAAGTGTTTATTTTAGATGTTTGGGTGGCAAGCTTGAGCCAAGCAGCTTTAACTGATTTTTTTTTTTTCTTGGTACATGGTTGCTAACTTTTACTCTTATTAGAATGACTCTATCTGTGCTTAGAGGTCGGCATTCCTTTTCATCTGGTTGTCTTTCAAACACAAAGGGCTGAGGCAAATGATTCAGAGCACAATCAGTGGATCTAAAGTGCAAAACAGTCTCTAAATGACAGTGTCAAGTTTCTTTATGTGTTCATGAAGCTCTCGAAAAATGAGAAAGAACAGCAGGTCTTCAAGAAAGAGCAGAGAGAATGATGGCTCTGTGTGCTTTTATTACCAGAAGAGGATACTAACATGAACAAAAATGTTAAATTTCGACTAAGACAATCAGTAAATGCCACATTGGGTTGCAGCTCACTCAGTTTTGAGTTAACAATCATTTGAGATCTTACAGGAGGAGGGTTATGAAGTACAAAATGTATTTCAATATCAGCTGCTGAGTGAATTAATGTTGAGCGTTAATGCATCTGAAACACTGGCATGGAAGCCATCAAAAGACATATAATATCAGTATCACTTTCTACATTCTTTTAAACAAAAATTATAGTGTGGTTGCAGAAATTATGCTTGCGAAACACAAATTTATTAAAATATAAGTAATATGGAGCCTTGAAAAGTGGCAGTTCTGACCATAGAATAAAATACTACCTCTACCTGGTACTGTACAACATTTTTCTTTCAAGGACTCCAGAGCAATTTTTAGGTTTAACTTAATCTTGTTGTGTAGACATTTAGAATCTTAGCAAATATGCTTTAACAAATCTGTAAACCTGGAAAACAACCAGACTTTACCCTAGATGCAGTTTTAGGAATTTAATAAGCTCTAATTTCTTGGTGTAAGCCTAGAAAACAGGAGGAAATGATCACTAAACCTAGGCAATCCATGCATCTGGGCAGTGTCTCCATGGAGTGTTTTTCCACGTATATAGAAGCAACATTCAGAACTCAGACCCAGCATGGTCACATTCTTCTTAAGGACTGGCCAACACGTTAAACATAATTTTAACTCAGTTGTTTGCTTTCAAAGTCTAGAAATCTTTATTAACTCAGAACTTGTGAATTTTATTTCAAAGCGAAAATGTGAGGAGAGTCTTCCTAAGACTCCAGCATTGCATCGGGTTTTATTTTATTTTTTAAAAGTTCTATTTAAAGCATTTTCATTTTACATCAAGAATATTACTTTAGGGTTGAGATAGCAAGCATACTAAAGAACAGTGGAGTCCTTATGATATTAGGATTCATGCAAGATAAAGCATGTGGTTGCCATGGGGACCAGTAAATAGTCCCAAACTGAGACTCTAGTTCCCACTGCCAAGACATGGGTGGGGGAGAAGGTGGTTCCCACAGACTGTTTTCCCTAGACTAAAAATATAGTATGATTTCTATTAAAGGTCAATTAAATAAATTCTCAGTGATTTGGCCTAAAGAAAGCATACCCTATTATTTTCAGAACAATTAAGACAGTGAGCCTGCGACACAGTACTACTTCAAGATTATATTCGTGTGCAATATTAATTATGCTCATGTTCCATCATGTCCAAAGGTGCTGTTGCAACCGCAGCTTATTTTGGTGCTGTTTCCCATGATCTTAAAAAATAGTTTATGGAGAATTTTTTCATCATGGACATAAATTATATCTTTTTAAGGATTATAGTATCAATTTAGCACATCATAGTTAACTCTTTGGGAAAGTCATTTTAGTTTGTGAAACTGAAATATTTGTGATTAACCTGACCTCTATTAGTACTGTCTTAAGGCTTCTGGTCAAGCAATCCAAGACATTTCTGTTTTTCTTACTGTTTATTATCAATTCACCAGAAATACAATTAATACTTGCATTACAAGGATGTTAGTTTGTTATGTAATTTGCAAAGTAATTATGTGACTCATAATTTTGCCTCACATACTTCATAACCCTGTGAGATTGACATATATAGTGGTTGACTGATTATGTCAATTTGAGACATTTAGAAGCTTAACTAAATGGGTTTAGCAACTCCACACCCTAGGGTGTAGAAGACCCACCCTACGGTGGATCCTCACCTGGAGGTATAAAAGGGAAGGAGGAAGGAGGAATCCATTCCATTCTTTGAAGAAGCTCCAGGCTTTGCCTTTGGTTTGGATCTTGTCTTCTGTAGACTCTGCAGCTTTCTGGCATAGACTCTTCAGCCTTCCATTGTAGAGCTTTCGACCTTCTGTCGCAGACCCATCAGCCTTCTGGGATAGACTTGCATGAGACACTAGGGTGAACTCCAGATCTTGGATTGAATCCTTAGGCCTCCAGCATGTAGATACCCTCTGCACGTTTCCTCATCTGACTCTGTGGCTGACCATTGTAAGCCAACCTTGTCATTTCTTGTATATTTGTGTATCTTGTGTTATATCTGTTTTGTCTAGTAAAACACTAACACAACAGATAAATCTAACAATGACTTATTAGTCTGCTTTCTTAGGAGTTTATGAATGAATAAGGCTAACATCTTTCCCAAAGCTAGATAATAAGCCTATGATTGAGAACCAAGCTTCACAATCAAACTATTCTTCTTGCTCTACTGTGGTAGTGGGAAAACAACATTCTTCTCATGCCACAATTTTTGCAAGTTCTGTCATTATATCATCATAACTTTTGGATTTAACTCTGTGACTGTTAACACAAATGCATCTTCTAAATAGAAGATTCTATTGAACAAAATAGCAGTTAAGTAAAATCATCTATTGACTAGAGTTGAATATCATATCATCATGGTCATATAAAGGACATTTAGTAAAATTTGACATACATCAAAAAGGATTAATTTTGGATTAATTATAAATTCCACCCCAAACAAATTTTACCTTTCCACATTAAAGCTTGTTCTCTACTTTGAAGGTCTATCGCTTCTTCTTCCTCCCATTCCCAATGACTTCATGTGGTTTGAGAACCTTAGTAGATTTTTCATTACACAATTTAACCTACATTTTTGCACTGATGGATATCAGGGTAGCAAACCAGGTTGGTAAAAAATATTATTATTACTCCTGATGCTGCCTTCCTGTAATTTAAGTTCTTTATACCTTGAGTATTCGTTGGATGTTTCCCAATTTTAAATGGGTGTAATTCATCAAACTATCAGCATGATCTAAAGTGGGTGTGTGTTGATTGACTCTGCTTAAGAAGTTCTGAAATATTCTTTCTTAAATGTCACTCTTTTTCATGCAGGCCTGTTGCTCCCTAAAGATTCATTTACAAAGATGTCACTAAACTTCAAAAGGATCTCACTCTTGTTGGAGCAGTGACTTCTGTTTGTTCCCACTACCAAGACCCCAAGTGTTAAATGTCTCATGTCTTTACTCAGCTTTCTCCTGTCTTACACTTTATTCCCAGAAGCCACCCTATGACCCACCACAACTTTTATTTCTGCTTAAAATTGGCTTTTCATTCTTGCAATCCAAAAATTATGCTTGCTATAAAAGGGTAAAAAGTAAATGTTATAATTAATGCTGCTTCCCAATAGTTTAAAATAATCAAACATGTTTGTTATCAAACATTGTTTATTATAGAGCTATTATATTGTTTTCCTCAAATTATTATTATTCCTTTACTATGATACCATACCCCTTATGACTTCAGTTTTTAAGTCTTTGTTTACTATTTCCTCTTTTTTTCAGTTAAATGAATCTATCTATCTATCTATCTATCTAATCTAAATTTGTATCACTCATATACAGACCACATCAGACTCACTTACATTTGAGAATTTCTTGTTTTAATCATGCACCATACACTGCCAGACTTATTTAGGAGTCAGAGAAAAGGAAGAACTCGTTACCTAGGTAATTTCTGTAGATTAAAGACCAAAGTCATTTAGCCTTTTTCCAGCTAGGAATCTGTTTGCCCTGCTAATTGAACTACCCTATCGTTTTCCTCAGTGAGAAAGGTAAGAAATCCATCCTGACAAGGCAGATGGACTTCTTTCCCTCTTGTGTGTCTTCTACTAATGGGAGCCTTGGTATGATAAACTCTACTTAGCAAAACGATGTATCAACACGATTTATCCTTGCCTAAGGCTTAGGTCTTTTCCCTTCAAATGAGAGTGAAGAGGTGCCTTCCTATCCCTGAGAATTGTAGGTAGAGGGATTGGTGAGCAGGAGGTAAGAGTGGTGACTCTCACAACTCTTGTCCCCAAGGGCAAAAGGTTAGTGCGTTATCTCTCCCACAGTTGGGCATGTACAATAAACACAATTCTCTGGACGTCTATGTAAAGTTCAGACCTTCCCTGCAATAAAGTCCAAAAGTTCATTAATTACTTATATTTACCTTTCGTCATCTTCTGAACATGCTTTAAAAGAGGAATGATGAGAAATTAAGGGGGAATAAGTAAATTGAAAACATCTTCCTTGATCTAAGCAGCCTATTATTTTCACTTACACAATTTCCCAGATTTGGAAACAAGTTGCCCAACTGGTTTCTGAGTCTCCTGCCTGGAATCCTTCCTGTCTCCTTCTTACCTTGTATCCAATACAGGCCTTGCAAATTTTGGATTTACTTTTATCTCTCTTTTGATTTAAATAGTTCAGCAGGCTAAGAGCTCGGTAGTGGTTTTCTCAGCTCACCTTCTATCCCCGTCCCCCTCGAAATGTCTACTCTGTTAATACCAAATTGCCTCTGTCCTCATCAGTGTCCTTGTTACTACTTAAGTCTTTCCTATTTTTTTCCCTCTACCTAGTTGATTCTCATCCTTTAAGACAAAGTTTTTTAAAAGAGCCCTACTTGCTTCGAAATGATAAAGGTATCTTTTTCTCTGTGGCTCCAAAGCACCCTTGGCAGCTGTCTCAGCACCTGTCATACAGGACTGTGCTGCTGCTGGGTCGTGGCATGAGGCAAAAATCATATCTTATTGGCTTTATACCTTCCAGAGCTTAAAAATGGGCATGGGATGTAGACAGAGATTAAATGAGCTTTTAGAATTAGAAAGAAATGATGAGTTAAAAAACTAAGTAGGTGGATGGATGTAAAGAAATTTCTGGGATCTGTCCAGAAGGCAGAATTTTAATTCTTAGGAGAAATTCCTCATGGGTGAATATTTCCTTCTGCAGTCTCTCCTTTAAACTTTCCATTCTGGCAAACTACTTTCTAGGTCCAGCTTGCTCGGCATACACACTCCTCAGGACATGAGCTGAGGCTCTTCTCTCTTTGTAAGAAATACTTGTTCTATGTCACTCACTCTTACTTAACCCAGCTGTCTCACTTTCATAAACCAATTTATCCAAAATTTCCAGTTCTTCTAATATATTTTTCCTAATTAAAAAACAAAGTGAATTCCCATTAGGATTCCTATACCTAAGCATAGAACTTACCAATGATTTATTTTGCCTCAGCTATGGCCACCTTCATTGCTCTAATGAGGTTACATCACCTAGAAGAAAGACTGGGAGCTGAGGAGTCAGAGACCTGAGTGTAAATCCTGACCTGTTTACTTTCTATCTGTGCCACATAGCATATGTTACCATCCTAATTAAGCCTTAGCTTTCCAGAAAGGTGCAGATTACAGCATCTGCCCAGTGTGGTTTTTATAGTAAGAGCAGATGATAACTGGAAGGTTTCCAATATCTGGCCAACACACAGTAGAGACTCAGAGTAGACCAGTGGTAATTATGTGGACTCTACCAGTGGTAATATAAAGACTCTTTGGATTGATAATTGATAGACTGAATTTCATTTGTTTTCATGCTCCTAGATCACAGAGGTTTAAATATTATAAGTAAAATTAAATAGAGTATATGAAGTAAAAAATTTTAGTGATAAAAGGATATTTTATGATAGTTAATGCTGCATGAATTGATATGAATATTGGGATCATTTAATTTGTTTGATTGGAAGTTTCTTATTACTACCCTTGAAATATGGATATGGATATAAACACGAAAGACAGCAGGAGATTCAAGCCCGACCTGATCATTTCTGCAGTGTTTTACTTTATCCTCACTTGCCATTATTTCCATTTGCAATCCCCTGAGCACTCCATAGTCTTATTCTTGCTCATAGATGGCCAATGTCATCATTCAGTACACTCATTTCTATGATTTATCAGAATCAAGCCCCCCATGATTTTCTATTTTTATTTTATTTTAAAGAGAAAAAAAACAATAAAAAATGATACAAAATTTCAGGTGTGAAGACTTCTTTCTTTCTAAGTAGACTCCATTTGCCTCTCAGGTCCATTCTTTCTGTTTCTGTATCCTTCGTAGTGGTTGCAATCCTTTGTAGATTGACTGCAAGAACAGAATCCCTCAGACTTCCCTGCCCTTTGGCTTTTTAGTGGGTTCAGGCAGTGAGAGTAACTGGACAGATATTGAAGGTGGAAAAAGAGGTACACTGGTGGTAGAATCCCTGCATTCCCAGCTCAGCGCATGACCTCCCCTGGTCATGATCCCAGCAGTGGCCTCCTTGCTTAGGGCTTCCACTTCTACAGAAGCAACCCACAACCACGACTCCATCTCTCACTAAGTATCAGCATCCTTGTTTCTGCCCTTATCTATGTGTAGGACTGATCAAGTTTTTTTGTTCTTAGAATTCCTGGGTGCCTTTTATATTCTTGTTGGCTCCTCAACTCCACTTTGACTATAAAACTTTCCTTCTTTAAATCCTTTTAATTTAAACCTTCCTGTTAAGATCCATCTGATTTGGTTTTAGCATGATCCTCAATGCCAAGAAAAAAGATATCTCCTTGTTAGAATTTGGCACCATGGGCTCAAAATGGTCAAGAAAATAATGTTACATATTAAGTGATGAAATTGTTACCTAGAAGAGGTTTAAATTACTAACACAAGATTACATTATTGGTCAATTCATGGTCAATTCACTCATGTATTTATGCATAGAATCAGTCAAGTAGCAAAAGTTCTCTTCTTTCATTTTGTTTTTCTTTCTTTCTTTATGCTCTAGTGAGTGGAGCATGGTCCAATCGCCATCTGGAGTGGAGCCATCAGACTGCTAATCATAACCTCCCATAAAGTATTATATCATCCATCCTTGTCACCATCTAATGCATTCTCTGCATTTGGGTCTGAGTAGTCTTTGAAAATATAAATCTGAGCTAATTCTTTGCTTAAAACTATTTAGTGCCTCCAGATTTTCTTTAGGACAAAACAAAACAAAACTATGACTAACAAGCCCATCTTCACCAACTTTATGAACTCAACCTTTCGCTTTTGTATTGTACTTTTAGTTCTTTAAAAATATTGTGCTCCTCCTACCTTTCCACATTCTGTTGACTGTCTTTAAAGCTCCTTGAATGTCCTTCCATTTATCACTTGAAGCGTGAACTCAAAATTCACTTCCTTGAAGAAGCTACTCATGAAAACCCCCAGGCCTCCACAGCTCTCTAACCTTCCTGTCATATGTTCTCATTGACAACCTACACTGATTGGAGTGTTTTTCTTGGTTCTAATTAAATTTAATGTGTTTGTTATTTTTGCATTTTCACTTCTTGAGAACTTGTATGATTTCCATCTCCTCACACTTTATCCTTAGTGTTAAATCCTGTGTAGTACATATGATGAAAACTCAAAACATGAGCAATTAGGTGAATTTAAAAGAGCATCAGACTCTGAGAAAGGATTGCACATTAGAGAACTGTGTGAATAATCTGAAGTGATGAAAACAGGCCAAAGTGGACTTGAGAGGCCAAATGTTGAAAAGGTCATAAGTAGATAACAAATAAGGATTTTCCTGAGTATTATAAGCATGCATTATTATTACTATTTTTATTATTATTACTATGTTTAAAGCTTGGACTTAGACTTTGTGACTAGATGAAGACTTGATTGTTTTAGATAGGAGCTGTAATTAGGCAAACCAATGAAGAAGAAAATGCATTTGTGTATTTCAAAGAGTAGTATTAAGAGTACATGCTAAAATAGCATTTCTTAAATTTACTGTGTATCATAGTCACTTGTTCAGGTAACAAATGTCACAGGGACTGAGGTGTCTTAAAGTAGTTTTACATTTTTACCAAATCCCCTGTGACGTTCTGCTAAGCATACATGTTCAAGAGCCACTGAAGCCAAAGTAAAGCAGTACAATAGTCTCGATTTTGTTGGATAACAGGGGTAGGAAAAGGAGCACAGCAAAGCTAAAAATGAAATATAAACTGTAAACTGTAGTATTAGCTGTAACAACCATTCTTTGCCGCCGACTAAGGAGTGACTTACTCTACAATGTTAGTGTTGGAACTAGTCAATTGCATTCTCCTGTGGACTGGTGTCTGGACTTTGTCAAATCTATCCTAGGTGGTTATTGAAAGCTGAAGTCCTTCCCGACATGCCATATGGAAGATTCTAACAGAACCTGTACTTCCCAGTTCCCTGTCTATTATAAAGAACTAACAATCAGAAGTGACAAATTAAATGACATTTTAGAATATATTTCTTAAATGGCTAATGCTCCATTGTCATCTTGACTTAATCTTGAAAGAATACATGTGAAGTTCACTACTTTTTATTTTAATACTTACCCATCTGTTCACAAATATTTAGTGATTCATGGAGGAAGTTTGATTATTTCACTCAAACTTCCAACTATATTGAATCTTGTGAAAGACAAACAGATAAAGTGTTTGTTCATTAACTAAATTTAAAAAGAAACTGACCCCACACTGGCATGGTGCTAATATTTGCTGATCTTTAATGGTACTACTGAAATTATTTTAAAAATGTGAAGCACATTTTATACTAATTTGACATCTGTTTATTGCCTACTAAATTATAGCATTCCCTGGAATTTGGACTTTCACATAAAATATTACATTGGGTAATAGCCAGAACAGAAATTAAATAACACAGTAGTCAATTTTTTTTAAATACACCTATACCTAATACCTTCCAAGAAGATAATTTACTCAGGTATATTTTTATGTAAAATATTAAAGTGTCCCTTATTTGTTACAAAATTTTAGACAGTTGAAAGAACTTGAGTTCAGGCACAGACATTGCTGGTTGATGCTGCTCGAATCTTAACTAAATTACTTAAAATTATCCATATTTCAGTTTCCTCATATTTAAAATGATGAGAATGAACAGCTCCTAAATATGCTTACTGGTTCTCCAATTGTGTGGTTCTGGGTTCTATCAACTAAGCATCTCCGTAGTTTTTAATAGAAATATGATTTAATCGGAGAACATCTGTTACAGTCTGCAACATATTTTGCGAAGTCCTTGACCTTAATTTTACCATGGATGTCAGATGCTTCTTCACACATTCTACTCTGATTTTACTGAAGGAACATCAATTACGCTTTCATCTTAAGTAGTGTCAATCTGAGTAACAAATATGCTAGATTTTTTAACATTGCCATTAAATGACTTCTTAATTACCATTTTAAATGCCACTAATGATATATTTCAGTGCTATTTTAGCATTAGAAATCACATAAGCATCACTATTGCATATTTATTTTTATACATATTGCCAAATAAAAGTGTTCTTGTTAAAGGCGTGACACTTTCTCCAAATAAATATGGGATTCAAAAATAAGTCTGTGACACACATATTTTCATATTTATTGATGAAACCTGCTGCTGTTTCATTTCTCCTAGTGAATGAATGTTTTCCTACTAATAATTGTAACTGTTTCTATCATTTATCTAGAATTTGCTTCTTCCCATTGGAAATTTTATTTTTATAATTTCCTATCTGCAATAAAAATAATAAAATTCTATTGATTTACTAGAAACATATCTACCTGTCTACCCATCTATTTATGCTTTTATTTACAGAAAGTCCACAACATATAGGATTTTTTGTAATATGTGTCTTTAGTCTTTACTATTTATGAGTAATATAGCTCACTGAGAGAAAAAAATGTATATTTTTCTGCTGCTATTTTCTAAGAGAAGGAAAATATTTGATTCAGAAAGGAAAAAAGATTCAGCACACACACACACACACACACACACACACACAAACACACACAGCCAGATTTGGTGGCACACTCATAACCCCAGACTTGGGAGACTGAGGCAGGAGCATCGGCATAATTCCAAGGCCAGCCTGGGCTGTGTAGTGAGGCAAGAGCCAGCCTGATCTATGTAGGAGGCCTTATCTAAGAAGTTCAAGCCAGACCAAACCCAAAACACACACAAATGTGCACTTACAGTGTAGATTTAGTGTACTCTTGCTGAGCCTGTTCCCCAATCTTCAGATGAGGAAAGGCTCTGTAAATAGAGTGATGGCTGTTTAAGATCTCAGCAACCACACTTGCAGTTAGTGGCAATAATCATCCATTTGTGATAAATTTAATGAGCAGAATAAAGTTACACAGAGATGCCTCCCTCAGCTCGTGTTATTCTATAATCAATATTCTTGCGTTTAGCCTCGTGTTCTTTCAGTCATAGCTGTTTGACACATAGCAGCCTGCATTTTGGTATTCCTCAGGCTCTCTTCCTTATTTCAGATGCTGGCCCTGTATTGTTGGTAATAATTGGTCATGTTTTCAGCATCTGGGCATCAGGTGTTGATTTTATCTTCCAATCTAATCTAGTCTTTTCAATTAAATTTTTATTATAGACCTTTAAATAGAAATAGCTTTGTTTATATTCCTTCTTGGAATCTTTTGGTTACTCCTTATAGAAATGGTAAAATGTCATTCATGTATGTATTCTTATTAAAATAAACAGTCTCAATATTCTATAAAAGATATTCAAGAATATGCATTATCTTGGTCTGATTTTTTTACCCTATTATTCTGCTGTCTTCTCTAGTTCTTTATCCTGTGCTACAAGCTCTAGCTTTAGCTTGCCTGTCTGGTTTCTTTGTTGTCCAATTGGACCTGTATGGGATGATACTTGGGGAGTCCAGATGCCTCATGGAGAGAGGTGGAAACAAATAACAGAGGGAAGAGGAGAAAAAATATCTATTTGCATTTTACATTATGAAAGTACAAAATGATGTTGTCAAGATGGTTTCTTATGTGCTTATTATACCGCTTTGTAGTTTGGTTAAGCAAGAACTTCCATGTCCTTGGTAGAGACACTGGGTTTATAGGGTTAAATAACCCGCTTAAGGTCAGGAAATTTGGAAACATTTCAGGCAAGTCTAAGAGTCTGTCTTCCCAATACCGCTCCAGGATTCTTTCCATTAGTTCATTTCAGCATCTCTATTCTGGGACTGCTATCAGTAGTGCCTGAACTTGTTTTTGGGAATTCCTGCCACTCACTCAAAGGCTTCAAAAGGTGCCTTGACTATGAAAACAAGAGAAATTTTATAGTCTTGCAGTGATGACAATTATGAAGGCTAGCAGAGTATTAAAATAAGTTGTGAGGATTTGAGAAGGACATGTATACCCTTACTTTAGGTTCTTAAAAGCACATTGAAAAATATCACCAGGTGCTCTACCATAGCAAACATGAGAGGAATAGTAGCAACACACATTTCTGTGTGTGGAATAGGTTAAGTTTTGTTCCATGAATGCAGAAGAAATGGATGAGGTTTTAATGGCTCAATTCTGCTTGATTTCATGCAGCATAAACATCATCATAGAAATGTCAAGGTGAGGAGTGACATGTCTTGCATGGAAGTGGTATGGAGTGCATGGAAGAGGTATGAAATTTGTATTCAAGGTGACTTAAGGTTCTTGAAAGGTTGTTGCTAGACTGAACTAAGGTATAAAAGTTTTTGGTGCCTTTGAAATGTGTTCAAAGCAATTAAGTAAATTGTTTTTATGTTGTCAGATGCATGAAATAAAAACATTCTGAAAATATCCCTGGATTTCAATGAAAGAAAAACCTTACTAGTTCACAGTAGTTAATGTGAATCATTTTAACAATAAATAATCTGTCAGCATATTTTGAAAATTTTATAAAAGTGTTTCTAAAATCTTTAAAAATAACAAAATGTCAAGATTTATTTCAGAGAAAATAAATATGAATCTTGGGAAGGAGCCTGGGAATTTTATTTTAAAGTTTTCCAAGTAATTGTAACAGGTGGTCACAGAGGACACCCTGATTTTTAACATCAATTGTCTTGGATAACATAAGCAGGGGACATGGTCTCTATGTATCAATTTTAGGGTCAGTGATGATGGTCCATTGTCTGTACTCTCCCTTCCAGTCCTCTAACTTCACAGTAACACTCAAGGACATTATGTCTTCAGTAGACACTTCCATATTAAATGAAATACACCTACTATCTAATAATTCTTTTGTTAACCCTCAGTCTGAGTTATCACTATGACTAGAACATTCTAAATTCTTGAGTATAGTCTACCAAATCTCATTTTTAATAAGATAGCTTTAATTAAATTACTCATTTTACCCTCTGTCCAATAAAAGTTAACAACACTAAGTCATACTCTTTTCTCAGCGAGTCTGCAGATTTTTGGGTAGCATAGGTGTTCATGATTTATATTAAAGCACAAGCAGAGAAATAACACGTCCTAGTTAGAGAAGTCATCAAGCCATGACACATGATCTCAGCCTTGATATACAATTGTTATCAAGGCAAAGAACAACGGAGCATTACAATGAGTAAAGGGGACAGCTCATGCAAAGTCACATTGGCATATCTGAGAATAATGTGGAAGTCAGAGTGAGAATATCAGGATGGATGAAAGACTCAAAAAAAGAAAAGTTTGGCAATAAGGCAGTGTGACCATTAATCACTGATATGTCAGTTTGATTGGATGAAGAAATGCCTGGCTGATTAGTAAAATACATTCTTGGTGTGTCTGTGTGGTGTTTCAGAGATGACTGGCAAACTCAGCGGTATAAGACCCACCATGATTGTGAGTGGCACCAATCAAATAGGCTTGTAGCCTGAATGAGATAAGAGGGAGACAATGGAGTTGGCATGCATTCTAAAGGTCTCCAGGCTGTCTGAGTGGGTGCATCTTCCTTGGCCATCTCCAGTGGACATCAGACTCCAATTTCTTCAGTTTTCCAAAGCAGAGGTATACCAGTGTCTCTTCAGGGAGTTTCCAGGGTTTTAAGCTAGGACTGGTGACGTATCTGTGACCCTTCTTGTTCATTGGCTTTTGGCTTCTTGATCTGAGCAGCTATGAAATCTCTAGCTCTCAGATGATCATTGAAGACTCTCCCATAAATCTCTCATCCTGTAAACCTACCTAACAAGTCCTTATGCATAACTGTGTATATAGTTATGATATGCATTATGTCGCATACATTTATTTGATGTATATGATAGGATATATATATATATATATATATATATATATATATATATATGGCTTCAGTTATAGAGGGGTTTGCTTAGGAGGGGATTAAATCTGTAGAACTAGAGGCCATTGCAGGATACTAACAGGTCACTACCGACTCATGCTTGGTGTTTGAGAGACAGTTACAGTAATATGGACGTACAAGAAAGAGCAGAGTGTGGTTAGAATGGAAAGATAAACTAATCTAAGGTGAAACTCTAGTGGCAGAGTTTCCATTGCCAGACTTTTGCCACGTGTTATCTTCAGTAGACTTTCCACTGTTGAAGTTCAGCAGGGTTTTTATGGGTTTGAACTATCTTGTGACTCACCCTTTGTTAATTATATTTTACATTCCCTTCAATCTCTCAGAAAAGAATATGTTTAAGTGGTGGTAGAGTATTATTTTTCGCCTGTTAAAGACATCAAGGTTTTAGAGCAGTAACTGGTATGTTTCTTCATTATAATAACAACAATGACTAGTAATCACTTAAAAATAATCACTGAACGAGAAGGCCAATGATAAGGGTTATATTCACAATCTTATAAAACGAAAACATTTCATTACCTCATTTTATTGTAGGCGAAGATAATGAAGCTTTGAGAGTTAATAACTGGAATTCTAAGTCAGGATTCATGTCTCCACAGCTCCTACTCTAAACTAGAGGTTTTAAAAAATTACTGACATTTTGATCTGCCCCCTGAGATTTTAATTTAATTGTCTGTAATGAAACTCAGGCATAGGTCCTAAAAGGTCTTCTGGCAATTCTAATTGCAGCCAGAAAAGTAAACCAGTGCTTTAAACCTTAGCCTTTCACTTCCTTCTGGGAAAACCACCCCACCACACGGTCTCAATGGCTCCCCCTGGAGCTCAATCCTGACAGTGCACTGTGGAATTGTGCCTAAACACAAACACATCTTCTCAAGTCTAAAATTATTAACTCTAATCAGTGGGAATTCTTTGTTTATCATAACATGTCAGAGCCTAGAAGTTTAGTCTACATGTGTTAGGATTATGTGATGCCTTTAATCACAGTTTTTAGTTTTTTCAAATAATTAAAATATTTGCATGATTGTTTGTAATCAACTCAAAGAATCACAGATCCATCACACTAATTTTGGAAATGAAGTGCCATATCATGGTATCATCATTCAGATCTGTATTTTGGGAGAAAACAGGAGTGATATGGAAGGAGAGCAGTTGGAATGAAATGTAAATCTTAAAACTGGCAGTTTTCCTGTGGGAAGCCTGTTTTATTCATGAAAGGGTTCATTTACTCATGATAGGGCTTCATAGGGCTCCTGACCAATTAGAATAGAGCAGGGACTTATTGGAAAACAACCGAATCAAGAGAGACACAGTACAGAAAAAGGCTAAAAATCTAGATAGAACTGGCTTTGTCATCATCCTGGCATTGTCAGTGTGGTCCTAGATGCCATCCAAGAGATTTCTGAATGGTGGTAGGGGGAACAGAAGAAGAGCCATAAAATACCAGTTCTTATGGCAAGAGAACTGGTGGTAAAGACAGCTCAGTCTAGCCTGATAGTGCACTGGTTGTGTGATCTTGGACTATATAATTAATGTCTTTGAATTTTAGCTTGTTTTTCTATAAAAGGATGAAGTAACATTTCCTGCACAGGGGTGATGTGAACTGTGACTATTTCTAGTGTAGAGCCTTCTTACTAATTTTTTTCCTCCACATTGGCTGAAATGTAGCAGTTAGAGATTCAGAAAGTGCCAATGAAAGGCAACCATGGTGATGTTTGGCCACCAAGAAGGTGAAAATGAGGTGGGGTGGACACGAAGCACGGTCTCAAGACTTTCCTGATAGCCAGAAATACAGTAAGTTTCATTTGTTTGGCAGAAAGGAGCCAGCACTCAAAGACTGTGGCCTCTTCCCGTTGGGAGTAACTCAGCTTATCCCACTCTATGCAGCATCAGTTAGATCCTCTGTAGGGTCCTGTCAGAGCTCAGGCTGCCCTCATTTCATTTTCTAATGTGCTGCCTGGGTTTTCATTTAATTAAGGAGGCTGACCTTTACAAAGAGTGAGTTCTTTCTCTTCCTTTAGCCTAGCTTGCTATGATCCTAATGGAAGCTGAAAATCTGATGGTAGAGAGGGCCAAGTTTTCACTGGTAAGTTTAACACAGTGTTCTTATTCTTACAGAGAGAGTTAACAGGCATAATTATAGAGGTATAAGCCAAAACTCCTCTCAGAAAAATCTGACCTCCAGTAGGTGAATAGGTGGGAACCATAAGAAGTAAAAGATAAACTCCAGAGTCATGTCTATCAGAAAAGACATCCCATATACCAAAGCACCAAGATTGTGGGAAAACAAATCCCTGAAATAAGCCTTACTGAAAGCAAATTAAAGGAGCAAAAAGGAAGGGAGTCAGGAGATGAAGGGAAGGGAAGGTAGAATTAACATAACTCCTATACGTAGACCAATACCCCACGAGGAATATAATCATTATGTACTGCAAACGTACTAGTAAAAATAAAAATAAAAAAGCAAAAAAAAAAACAAAAAACAACAGTAGCAAATTCTTACTTAATCATTTAAAATCTGGACATGGAGAAGCAGCTACTTAAATGCTCAGTACTGTGGAACTCTCTAGATGGAACGGCCAGATGAACCAATGAGGAAGGGGACCATGACCGCCACACGGCATGCGCTGTGCTTGCTGCTGCTGCCGTCCTTCTGACTCGCAAACAGATGGGGACCCTGCAGCACTGGCAAAATCTGGAGAGTACTGTGACATTTATTGTTCCCTTAGATAATCCAAAAATCCCTGAATGTCAGTCTCTGCTTAGGAGAGTTCATGAGGTCCACCTTGACCCAAAGCAGATAGTTATTAGTGCTGTCTTTGACCTCCGTTTCATGTCCTTTTTTCTTTCTTTTAGAAAACACATTTTGCTTCATCACCAATGAAGATTCTTCACCTGAGTGAGATTCTGTTACTAGATCAAGGTTGATTATTGATCACACCATGGCTGTGTTTGGTGACCAAGGAAAGTACCTTCTTTGGTCCCTCCAGAGACAGCTCATTAGGATAATGATGACCGTATGCCCATTGGAGCTAGAGGTTAGTCTTTTCCAAGTTTCATCAAATGGTGAGCAATTTTTCTGTATTCCCAGCTACTAATGGTTTATTGACCAATGAAATAAAATAGTATGCATCTATTGGAACTAACCTTAGCTTCTGAGAAATATGGGTTTTTGTCTGTACAAAGGTGAGCACATTGACTACTGAATCCTGATAGGTGGGTGTGAAAGGCAGAGAAGTAGGTTGCAAATCCCTTCTCTTCACAAATACAAGTACAAAATAGAGCAAGTAGAGAAAATGTGAATAAAATCTTAAGAAAATACTGTTCCTTGGTAAGGTCTATACTACATCATTATTCCCCTGGTTTTCTCTTAATGTTAAGACAGTAAATTAGCTTTGCTTCCTGAGGTGTATTTTCACAGAGGGAAGAGAAAAATGTTGCTAATAATCTTGATCTAGGTGTTTGCATCACTTTAAGTGAAGCAAAGGCCAAAGAATGATGAAACTGTAATTTATGGCACATTTTTCAACCTTCCCAGACATCTGCCTTGTATATTTTCAACCCATTAGACATAAATACACAGGAGGTCACATACTATGCCACAGAACTTTATGAACTATAGGGAAAAAATTTTATGTACCTTTTGATAACTATTGCTTTACACACACACACACACTTTCATTTTAACATATGCAGAAATTTAAAGTCAGTTTTAATCTTTGGCTCTCAGTATATAGAATACCTCTTCTTGACTCAGCTCATTATAAACCTTAGTGAATTTTAAGGTCAGACAGCAATCCTAATTGAAGCCAGCACTTTTGCTGATGGTAGCTCTTTGAAAGAATTTTACTACTTTTATTTGAGCCGGCATGACATTTGATGTATTCTTTAACTACATTATCACATGTGATAATAACATCTTTGTATACATCACAGTAGAACTAAAACTCATCCATAGAACGTTTGCTAGGTGGAGGGGCAGGTGACCCTTGTATAAAATCCTGTGAAAGCTTTAACTTCTATTTTTAGGAGGTAGATATTCTCTCATAGAAGGATTTTTTTCCTTCTCTTTAACTTGTCTCATTTTCAAGACATTAACAATGCCTGCAATATTTTCTCCAGGTGAAGTTATTATTCATGTGGCAGATTTAACACAGGACATGTCAGTTTTGAAAAGCCTTCCAAGGAGAAGCAGCTTTGCCCTTATCTGCTTATGTATCATCCTAGCTCTTCTTTTCTTTTCCAGAGAATGGATTTGTGAAGCTAAATGAAGCTAGAACCTATGGCAGCTGTCCTGAACTAGTGACACGAGACTCTTCCCCAGCAAACTTGCTGCTCTGAATCTATTAGAAGTACATTTTGAGGGAGTATGTGGGAAATCTTTGTTAAATAAAATGCCTCTTAGTAGAATGTGGCATTCTCTTAACACTAGAATATTGGTCTTGAAAACATGGGACCACCATGAGGTTTATATAGCATGGTAAATGCTGGGTCTGGATGGAGTTACAGTAAAACTCTTCCTTTCAGCATCTTAATGGTTGCCAGACTAACAACAGACAGGTGAGAGGGAAACTGCTAAGGACAATTTCTCTCTTGGTAGTAGCTTTTTGAAAGCTTTAAAATGTATAGCTGGACATACAGCTGTGAGATCTGAGTCCCAAATCAATTATTTTTGATTTTTAAAATGTACTATAAATCTAAAATATTCATTTATAAATACAAGCATTCTCTTCTTTCCCCCATTATTTCTGTTTTTTTAAAGAAAAGTAGCTTCATCTATTAATTCATTTATGGTATAAGATCCATGTCAAAGTTAAGTGATGCACAGTGTGACAGGACTATGGTCAAAAGCAGATGCAGCCAAGGAAAGTGAGATGCAAGACACAGAGAAGATGGTGCAGGCAGTCTTTTACAGAAACTTTATATCAGATGATTGGCAGGTGCTATCTTTAATGCTGTGTCACAGAGAGCTGTAAAAACAATTTGTGGGCCCTCTAAGGACAAGTAGCATTTGTTTCCACAGCACTCTGGTGCCATCTGCATTTTACCATCTTGGTAATGTGGTGCCATGCGTTTGGTTGCATGTCTTCCTCAGGAAGCCACTGGAACAAATGGTGTTTGGCTTATTCCTGCCATTTTCCCAGAGTTCTCAGAAAGCCTGGCACATGAGAACCATCTAGGATGTGCTTGTTAAATGTTTATCTGAATATTGGGTCGAAGTGTGGTGTATAAAGCCCTGGAATCAAGAGAGCATAACTCAAGATCCAAAGGTGACGAGATCTGGGCATAATTACAAAAGATGTTTTCTTGTTTCAGATGAGAATTATTTTCTGGATGATCAGGTAAGGGATGTGGGGCAAAATCATACTCCCTTTTTAATGTGAAGAATAGAAGCAAAGTATTAACAAGTAAGCATCATAATTTATGTAGAAAGAGTAGGAAAAAGACACACTAGACTAGAAAAGTCTGCTTCTTAAAGGTGTAGTTTGAGAAAAGATAAGTTCAGAGAGACAAGGAAAGTTAGGAAATCCTAGGAAATTTATATAAGATTCCTGGGTGAGAGAATAATTTGTATTTTACAAGTGTGTGCCTATCAATTGTAGAGGACAGAAATATCATCATCAAAACATCCACAAAACTTCAAAAAATATGATTCTTGATTTCAATTCTAAAAGTCTTATTTAGTAGATATCATAGAAAGCCCATCAATTTTATCAGGACTTAGGGGCAAAGTGGGAACCACTAGATTCTATTGTTATGTTTGATCTGTGCACTTATGGCCTCAATTGATCATGGATACAAAACATCAGGGACTTAAAGGGACCAAAGCAAATAAAAATGTGCCAATTAGCAGCATGAATTATGCTGTCAGTCAAATTTACACAAGAATTTATATAAGTGGAGCAGCCCCAGACTGCTGCTGCTGGGCCTGCCCCTCACCGGAACATTGGGTAAGCCTGCCACAGGCCTGAGCTGCCTTGGACCACCACTGCTGGGCCCACCCCTTGGGGAACCCACCTGCCTCCTGAACCTAGTACTGCAGTTGATCTTTGGATCCAACACCTTCTTCCAGAAACTTGGACTACAGTGGATTATTATGATGGCTGGGTAAGAGACTTAGGAACCCCTCACCCAAACAGAATACTTCAACAGGCTCCAGTCAGTGTGGTGAGTTTGCCTCTAAAATAGAGTTCTGCATGGTAAATAGGAGCAGAAGTGAAATTCCCTCCAAATGTAAGACCTTGGCAAACCTGGCAAGAGAGTGGATAATCCCCTCCTCCACACAGAGAACTTCAGACAGGTTGAGGAGTGTGCCAATAACACCTCCCACAACTTAGAGAAAATTAAAAGAGCTTATGAGACCCCCAGTGACACAGTAGGGCCTCAGCTAATCTGGTGACCTGCAACAACCGGAAGATATAGCAACAGCAGGAACAAGGGTTGACCTACACCAATATTTCTAGGCTAGTCAGCCCAGAAAGAATATAGGCCTCACTCAACAGGCCCTGTAGGAAGAATTCAGGTGACTAGATCTCCTCTTCATTGTGGTACCCAGCAATTTGACAAACATCAACCAAACAGTAGAACCCTAAAATTCACACGACAGATAGTTGTGACTGTTGGGATAGAAAGACCAAATATTTATCTAAAAGGTGAAAATGACTAAACAAAAAGGCAAAATGCAATCTCAGACATCTAGTCCATCAGGAACAAGTACAGGCAACAATGAAATAGAGAACTTTACAAGTCATACACCAGAAATCTCTGAAAAGATAGCAAATGAAGTAAATAAACAAATCCATGAGGCTATAAAGGAACTCAAATTAGAAATAATGAGTTATATAAAGACAGAAATAACAACCATAGTAAATGAGTTGCTCAACAGAGCTAGAGAAGAAATAGATAAAAAAAATACAGGAGCATGGTAAACTGATTGAAACTTTAAATGAAAAATGTAGAAAACAAGCAGAATTCATGAAACAAATTCAAAGAGATATTTAAGAAACAAAAAATGGTATTGAAAGCTGGCAAAACCATTTAAATGAAGCTGAGGATAGAATTTTGGACCTTGAGGACAGGATTGCAGATAGCAATCATGAAAGGCTAGAATTCATGAAAACAATAAAGCAGCATAAAATGACAATCCAGCAGCTTCAGGATGATGTGAAGGAAAATAATATAAGACTAATAGGCATCAATGAGGAGGCAGGAGACAACACAAAGGACATAATTAAGCTGTTTACAGAAGTAATGGCAGAAAATTTCCCAAACATGGGAAAAATCTGATATGCAAATAAGTGAGGCATATATAATGCCAAACAGTCAAAACCTACATAACTCTACACCCAGACATATAATAATTGACAACTCAGACTAACAGCATAAAAACAGAATATTAAAAGCTGTTAGAGAAAAGATACAACTCACCTGTCAAGGAAAACATATTAGAATCATGGAAGACTTCTCAGCACAAACCTTCAGGTTAAGGTGAGCTTGGAGTGAAGTATTTTAAGCCCTAAAAGAAAACAACTTTCAACCCAGGCTCATATACTCAGCTAAACTGTCTTTCAAATTTAATAGAGAAACAAGAAACTTCCATGACAAAGAACGACTGAAGAAATTCATGTCCACCAAACTAACCTTAGAAAGAGTGCTGAAAGACATGGAAGATAGAGATAAAAACAACCACAATCTCCAGAACAACACCAGAAAGAAACCACCAGGCTGGACAAGAAATTAAACAAGGGATAAAAGCAGGAAACCAACAATAGAGACACAACATGGCAAAGTCAAGCCAGTACATATCCAGTGATATCCATAAATATAAATGGGCTTAATTCACCTATTAAAAGAAACAGGTTGACAGAATGGATCAAGAAACAGGATCCCATAATATGCTGTATACAAGAAACACATCTGACTCAGAAAGAAACTCACAGGTTAAAAGTCAAAAGATGGAAAACAGTATTCCATGAAACAGGAACCCAGAAAAAAGCAGGGGCAGCTATTCTGTTTACAGATAAAGTTAACTTCAAACCTAAAAGGATTAAGAAAGATAAAGAAGGCCACTACATAGTTATTAGTGGAAAACTAGAAGAGGAAGAACTAATAATTATAAATATATGTGCACCAAATATAGGAGCATCCAACTATATAAGACAAATACTAATGGACATGAAAAACCAAATACACAAGAACACAATTGTAATAGGAGGCCTTAACACCCCACTGCCACAAAGAGATAGGTCAACTAGACAAAAATCCAGCAAAAAATAACAGAACTGAATCATAATTGTGAGCAAATGAACTTAGTGGATGTTTACAGAGTGTTCAACCCAACCACATCAGAATATACATACTTCTCAGCTGCACATGGGATATTCTCCAAAATAGACATATATTAATCCATAAAGCATTCTTAACTAAATACAAAGAGGGATTGAAATTATCCCATGCATAATATCTGATTATAGCACACTAAAATTGGAAATCAATGGCAAAAAACCAGCAAAACCTGCATAAATACATGGAAATTAAATAAAAACCTTCTGAATAACCAGTGGGTTTATAGATGAAATTAAAGAGGAAATAAAACAATACCTATAATAAAATGAAAATGCAGATACAACATCCCATAACCTATGGGATGTATTTCCTAACAAGGAAATACAGAGTAATAAATAGTCACATCAAGAAAATGGAATGACACAAATAAATAACCTAATGCTATATCTCAAGCTTATAGAAAAGGAAGAGCAAACCCAAAGCTCATAGAAGAGAGGAAATTGTAAAGATTAGAGCAGAAATTAATGCAATTGAAACTATAAAAAACAATACAAAGAATTAATGAATCAAAGAGCTGGTTATTTTGAGAGAATAAACAAAATTGATGAACCCCTAGCCAACTTTATCAAGAAAAAGAAAGAAAAACCTCAAATCCATGCAATAAGGACTGAAAAGAAGGAAATTCAAAAGATCATGAATAACTACTTTGAAAATCTCTACTCACATAGAGTGGAAAACACAGAGGAAATGGACAGATTTCTAGGAACTTATGAACTACCAAAGCTCAATCAAGAAGATATAGCAATTTTTGAACAACCCAATATCAGCTACTGAAATAAAAAATGTAATTAAAAACTTACCAACAAAGAAAAGCCCAGGTCCTGATGGATTCATGGCTGAATTCTATGAAAAATTTAGAGAAGATTTAATGACAATAATCCTTAAACTCTTCAATGAAATTGAAAGAGAAACAATCCTCCCTAACTCATTCTTAGAGGCAAGTATCACACTGATACCAAAACCAGAGAAAGACCCAACCAAAAAGGAGGACTATAGACCAATCTCACTAATGAACATTGATGCAAAGATTCTCAATAAAATACTGGCAAATAGAATGTAGCAAATCATTAAAAAGATTATACACCACGACAAAGTGGGATTCCAGGAGTGCAGGGATGGTTCAACATACACAAATCAATAAATGTAATGCACCACATCAACAGAACCAAAAATAAGAATCACATGATTATCTCAATAGATGCAAAAAAAGCTTTTGATAGAGTCCAACACCTGTTCATGGTAAAAACCCTACAGAAACTCTGAATAGACAGTATGTACCAACAGCCAACATTATAATAAATGGACAAAAACTGAAAGCCCTCACTCTAAAATCAGGAATAAGACAAGGATGTCCACTATCACCACACCTATTCAATATAGCTCTGGAAATATTAGACAGGGCAATCAGACAAGAGGGAGAAATAAAAGATATAAAAATAGGAAAATAAGAAGTTAAATTATCATTATTTGCAGATGACATGATACTCTATATAGAAGACCCCAAAAACTCCATTAAAAGACTACTAAAAGTAATAAACAAATTCAGCAGCATGGCTGGATACAAACTCAACACTCAAAAATCAATAGCATTCCTCTACACAAACAAAAAACTCACCAAGAGAGAAATTATGGAAATATCACCTTTCACAATAGCATCTAAAAAATGAAATACCTAGGAATCAACATAATCAAGAATGTAAAAGACCTATATGCTGAAAATCATACTACTCAATAAAAGGAGATTGAAGAGGATATTAGAAAATGGAAGACTATTCTTTGCTCTTGGTTAAGAAGAGCCAACTTTGTGAAAATGGCCATACTCCCAAAACTGTTTTACAGATTTAATGCAATCCCAATCAAAATACCATTACATACATTAAAGATCTAGAGAAAGCATTCCTAAAATCCATTTGTAAACAAAAGGAAGCTAGAATAGCAAAGGTGATTCTGAGCAACAAAGGCAAGACAGGAGGCATCTCAATTCCTGACTTGAAACTATACTACAAAGCCACAGTAATAAAATCAGCATGGTACTGGCAAAGAAATAGACCTGAGGATCAATGGAACAGATTAGAAGATGCAAGCACAATTATAAAGACACTCAGCCACCTGATATTTGACAAAGGTGCTAAACATGTTCATGGGAAAAAAGACAGCCTCTTTAATAAATGGTGTTGAAAAAAATTGGCTTTCCACATGCAGAAGACTGAAAATAGACCCATGCCTATCACCATACACTAAAGTAAAAATGGATCAAATATATCAATATTAAAACAGAAACACTAAACCTACTGGAAGACAAAGAAGGTAAAAATCTTGGAGACATAGGGGTAGGGAGAGAATTCATGAATAAAATGCAAACTGCATGGGAAATACTTCAAAGAATCAATAACTGGGATCTCATGTTACTAAAAAGTTTTTGTACTTCAAATAAAATCACCAACAAAGTGAAAAGAAAATCACAGGATGGGAAAGAATTTTAGGCAACAATGCCTCAGACAAAGGACCTATATACAGAGCATATAACAAAATGAAAAACATCAAGCCCCCCAAATTCAAAGACCCTCTCCAAAAATGGGCACCAGAGATGAACACACAGTTCTCAGAGGAAGATATACAAATGGCAAATAAATACATGAAGAAATGTTCACCATCACTGGTCATTCGAGAAATGCAAATTAAAACAGCATTTAGATTTCATCTTACCCTGGAAAGAATGGTTGCATCAAGAAAACAACTGATAACAAATGTTGGTGAGGCTGCTGGGAAAAAGGAACACTGCTCCACTGTTGGTGCAGACTGATGCAACCACTATAGAAATCAGTATGGAGATTTCTCAAAACACTAGGATTGGAAGTTCCATTCAATCCAGCTATTCCCTTCCTGGGGATTTTTTTCAGAAAAATTGAAAATTTCATGTCACAGTGATAAATGTGCATCCATGTTCATAGCATCACAATTTATGATAGCTAAATGTTGGAAACAAACCAAAGCCCATCAACTGCAGAGTGGATGAAAAAGATGTAGTATTTTTATACAATGGAATACTACTCAGCTATGAAAAAATATGATCTTGAGGCCTTTATTGGTAAATGGAGGCAATTTGAGAATATCCTCATTAGTGAAATAAACAAGACTCACATTAGTAAATGTCACATTGTCTCTCTAGTGTAAAAAATAGTAAGAATGGACAGAATAATGTTATCCAAAAAGTATAATAGATATAAAAGTATAATAGATATAATAGGTATAATAGCATAATAGATATAATAAAGTGAAAGGGAAGGAAAGTGCTCTAAAGGATGTAACAGCATGTATAGTGTGTAAATAGATGACCGTATTACTGAGCTTTTGTTAGATCATTAAACAGAAGAGTTTGTACTGTCAATGTTTGAGTGTCTGCCACTTTTTAAGCTTTGATTTTGTAACTTTAACAACTATTGTTAAGTTGACAATATGTAATGTATCTACTAGCAATTTTATGTTAATGTTTTTTGAATTCTGTATTCTACTTTTCTTCTAGTTTTCTTGTTTTTTCTATTTGTCTTTTAGAAAAACAAAAGAATTTCTTTTCTTTCTCTCTTAAAATAATAATAAAAAGAATTTATATAAGCTCAAGGTAGATTTAAGATTTTTTTTAAAAAATCATTCTTTAAAAGTAAAGTGTATAAGGCAGGCTTTTTATGCAACTAATATTAAGCATTTTAAATATAAGCATTTATACAACATGTAACTAGTAATTAGTAAATATACAAAAGTGTAATTGTTGGCAAAGATCAAACTGATAACATTTTTAATATTAGAATCTGACTGCAAATTCTTTGCTCAAATATATAAATATTTATGCAA